>AWOL01S0006577.1:319865-332094 GCA_000715115.1 Nicotiana otophora | reverse complement strand
AAATAACATCATTTATGTAACCCTCTTTCAGCAAATATTCACTGAGGCGATTATACCACATGCGCCCAGATTGTTTTAAACCGTACAAAGATCTTTGTAATCTGATTGAGTACATTTTTCGAGATTTTGAATATGCTTCGGGCATTTTAAATCCTTCGGGGGATTTTATATAAATTTTATTATTAAGTGACCCGTATAGATAAGTTGTAACCACACCCATTAGATGTATTTCAAGCCTTTCACGTAAGGCTAAACTGATGAGATATCGAAATGTTATGGCATCCATAACGGGTGAATATGTTTTTTCATAATCGACTCCAGGTCGTTGTGAGAATTCTTGTGCAACAAGGCGAGCCTTTTATCTTTCAACTTCATTTTTATCATTCCTTTTTCGCACAAAAAATCATTTATGACTTACTGGCTTTATACTTGCAGGTGTTTGGACTACTGGTCCAAAGACCTCTCTTTTAGCAAGTGACTTCAATTCCGATTGAATTGACTCTTGCCATTTTGGCCAATCAGATCTTTGTCAACATTTTTCGACAGATCGGTGTTCAAGATTCTCACTATCTTGCATAATGTTAAGTGCAATATTATATGCAAAAATATTATCCACCACTATTTCAGATCGATTTAAATTAATCCCATCACCAGTAGAACTTATTAAAAGTTCCTCACTCACTTGAGTCTCGGGTTCATTGATTTCTTCAGGAATCTCATAACTAATCAGATCTTGGGTCTCTTCAGGAGATCCCTTCATAATATCATTTTGATCATTTGTCGATTTTATTTTTCTAGGATTTCGATCCTTAGAACCCAAAGGCCTACCACGCTTTAGGTTCACTAGCTCTCATGCTAGTAGATGGTCCTGCTGAGATATCAATTCGGATAGACACATTCTCTGCAGGGATATGTGACTTAGTTATCCTTTTTAAATCAGTAAATGCGTCTGACGTTTGATTTGCTATATTCTGTAAATANTCTGTAAATGGATGATCTTCTGGACCTCCTGATTACATATAGGGGTACATGGATCAAAGTGAGATAATGATGAAATTTTTCACATAATTTCTCTTTTGATTTTCTTTTTCTCTCCCCATAATTGTGGAAAATGTGTTTCATCAAATCGACAATCTGTAAATCGAGCAGCAAATAAATCTCCCGTCAATAGTTCAAGATAGTGAATAATAGAGGGTGATTCAAATCCAACATATATTCCTAACCTTCTCTACGGGCCCATCTTACTGCACTGTGGTGGTGCTACTGGCACATATACACCACATCCAAAAATTCATAGATGGGCAATATTTGGTTCATGACCAAAAACTANTATTTGGTTCATGACCAAAAATAAATTGTGACGGAGAATATTTATTATAATGTGTCGGTCTGAGACGGATAAGTGATGTTGCATGCAAGATAACATGGCCCCAAACAGTAGTAGGCAATTTTATTTTCATAAGTAGTGGTCTTGCTATCAACTGTAGGTNGATTCAAACCCAATATATATTCCTAACCTTCTTTGGGGGCCCATCTTACTGCGCTGTGGTGGTGCTACTGGCACATATACAGCACATCCAAAAATTCGTAGATGGGCAATATTTGGTTCATGACCAAAAACTAATTGTGACGGAGAATATTTATTATAATGTGTTGGTCTGAGACGGATAAGTGATGTTGCGTGCAAGATAGCATGGCCCCAAACAGTAGTGGGCAATTTTGTTTTCATAAGTAGTGGTCTTGCTATCAATTGCAGTCGTTTAATAAATGACTCTGCAAGGCCATTTTGAGTATGAACATAAGCTACCGGATGTTCAACTTTTATCCCAACTGATAGACAGTAATCATCAAAAGCTTGAGATGAGAATTCTCCAGCATTATCAAGGCGAATAGCCTTTATAGGATAATCTAGGAATTGTGCCCTTAATCGAATTATTTGGGCTAATTACTTTACAAACGCTAGGTTGCGAGATTATAGTAGGCACACATGGGACCATCTTGAAGATGCGTCTATTAGGACCATAAAATATCTGAACAACCCACTTGGTGGGTAAATAAGTCCACATACATCCCCATGCATACGCTCTAAAAAGGCAGGGGACTCAATGCCAATCTTCATTGGTGATGGTCTAGTGATCATTTTGCCTTGATAACAAGCATCACAAGAAAATTTATCATTTGTAAGAATCTTCATGTTCTTTAATGGATGCCCACTCGAATTTTCAGTAATTCGTCTCATCATTATTGATTCAGGATGGCCCAAACGGCCATGCCAAAGCACAAAAGTATTTGAATCAGTAAACTTCCAGTTTACGATAGAGTGTGCTTCAACTGCACTAATCTTTGAATAGTATAAGCCAGAAGATAAAGTCGGTAACTTTTCTACAATGCACTTCTGGCCAGAAACATTCTTTGTAATACAAAGATATTCCATATTCATTTCATCTATCTTTCAAATTATCCCACATTATGACTGGATATTTAACAGTAAGATATTTTATTTTTAGGCCCTCATCAAAGGTGATGGTGTAGGAATATCATTACTTTGGCACGGTCTTGATTTGATGCTTGATTTTTGTCCTTGATGGTGTCTGCCAGACCCATCGCATCAAGATGAATTTCGGCATCAAGCACCCAAGACATGTAGCATTTACCCGATATATCTAGGGTTACAAATTCAAGTTTAGAAAGATTTGACATTATTTAAAAAAAAAAGTTCGTAACTGTGATACTTTCAAAGTATTTGCTCGAGATGGCAAAGTCTCGTGCTGATAACGTGTTATAAAATAAAGACCGTAAAGTAAATAAACCGAAGACAAGTATAGAGAGAGATTGATATATTATTCAAACTTCAAACTTATGTATATAATGAACTGAAAACTCCACTATTTATGCAAGGCTTTTCTTTAGCTGCTTGTAAGCTGTCTGCATGAGCTGCTTGCAACGTGCTTGTTTAATAATAAGCTGTTGCAAATTATTTCATTGAACTGCTTTCAACCTGCCTGCATTAGCTACTTGTAGATAAACTTCAACAGTACTAAATGGATAATACTTAGCGGAGTAATAAATGAAAATACAAAATATAATTATTTTCATAACACCTTTCATTATTTTATATTTTATATTTTTCAATGTCTTAATAACCTCAAAATATACCAGCACATTCACACACTCAAAACTCAAAAAGCACAAATGTTCTCTCCTTCTCCATCCCTCTCTTCTCGGATCTCTCAGTTTCCTCAATCCAATACTATGCAGGTACCTCTTTCCACTCCCCTCTTTATTCCCTGATATCTAAATCAAATCTTTTCCCCACTTACACCTTTAAAAGGTGTTTTTTCATATACCATTTTACATTTTGCTGATTGGTTCTTGCTTTTTAGACCCCCTCTGGAATGGATTGTTAAAAAGATTTAAATTTTGATCTGGGATTTCAGATTCTTGCAGTAAATTAGATTTCTTGAATACCCTTTTGAGGAATTTGTATTAAAGTTTAAAAAAGATGATTCCTTTTTATTGATTTGGTAGGGATTTGTTTGAATTAATAATTCTTGTGAAAGAGGTGTAGGAAATAATTGTGAATTAGAGGAAGAACCCCATTTAGTGTTTTTCTTAAAAGTAAAGTGGTAGTTTTGGTGAAATAGATAAAGAGCTATGTTTAAGATAATAAAAAGAGGGAAGAAAAGCTCGAAAGGGGAGGTTGTGGAGCCTCCAATACCAACCTCATTGCCTAATGTGAATACTGACCACGCGTCGCGGATAGCAACATCGACTGTGACATCACAGCCTGTTACTTTGGCAAATGCTACACCAGATTCTAGCGTGGTTGAAGTCTTGCCCTTATTGAAGGAGGTTGCACTTTCCGAACGCCATGTTTTGTTCATCCGGAAGCTCCAAATTTGCTGTGTGCAATTTGACTTCTCGGATACGGTGAAGTGTGCTAGACAAAAGGAGATCAAGAGGCAAACACTCACTGAGCTTATTGATTTAGTTCAATCGGGCTCGTGTAAAATGAACGAAATAATGCAGGAAGAGTTAGTTAGGATGATATCCGCCAATCTTTTCCGGTGTCTGCCTCCTGCTTCACATGAGAATACTGGGTCAGAAGGTGTTGAGGAAGAGGATGAAATGTATCTTGATCCATCATGGCCTCATTTGCAACTAGTGTATGAGTTACTTTTAAGGTACGTGATGTCGTCCGAAGTGGATACCAAGGTTGCCAAGCGATATCTTGACCACTCGTTTGTGCTGAAACTGCTCGACTTGTTTGATTCAGAGGATCCTAGAGAGCGGGAGTATTTGAAGACTATTCTTCACCGCATATATGGGAAATTCATGGTTCATCGCCCGTTTATAAGGAACGCGATAAACAATGTATTCTACAGGTTTATATTTGAGACGGAGAGGCATAATGGCATCGGTGAATTGCTAGAGATTCTTGGAAGTGTAATAAATGGGTTTGCTCTGCCAATGAAAGAAGAGCATAAGTTGTTTCTTGTTCGGGCGCTTATTCCTCTCCACAAGCCTAAATGTGTTTCTGCATATCACCATCAGCTGTCCTACTGCATTGTTCAGTTTGTTGAGAAAGATTACAGATTGGCCGATGTCGTCATTAGGGGGCTGCTAAAATACTGGCCAATTACTAATTGTGGAAAGGAGGTTCTCTTTCTTAATGAACTGGAAGAAGTACTCGAAGGTACACAGCCAGCTGAATTTCAGCGTTGTTTGGTTCCTCTTTTCAAGCAACTTGGACGAAGCATCAATAGCCCTCATTTTCAGGTCTGTGAATTACTGTATCCCTATGCTCACTACATTTCTATCTCTTATACTTATTTGTCGAGTATGAGTGAACTAATCATTGTGGATCTTCTTCGGTTTTGTATCATCATGACTTCTTTTGTGGGACTGCGGCGTAGTTGTTTGAAGGAACTAGGTTTTAAGTATAAATTTCATGACTTGATTACTTAAGAAATATGATAAGTATTTTGTAACTATCAGAAAATTGAATATTATTTTATGAAAAAAAAGAAGAAGAAGTTGAGAAGCCCTATTTGGAAATCTTTCAGAGAAAATGCAGTTCAACGATTTTGTGTCCTTTTCTCTTTAAAGAAAACATGAGTCCAAAAAAAAACTCATTTACTTACCAAGTGATCCTAGTGATGATATCTATGCATTTGACGATACATTTAAATCAATACGATCTAACTATATAATTGCTGATGCACCCTTATAATAGGTTGCAATGCGGAAATAATATGCTCCTAAAGCTGATAAAAGCATTAGAACAAAGTGATACTTGAGGTAGTTTCCACCTTTAGCGTAAAATTATCACATTTGACTATCCACATTCGTAGGCGGACGCTTTTTCTGGATAGGTCGAACTATTGGAAGAAAATAGAAAAGGAAGATCAAGTGGGAGCAACGAAACTAGCGGACTGATCACTAAATAGATACAAATACGTGCAAATTCTGACATCACCACAGAAAACTTGGTTCTTTCGCTAGATGCCAGCTAATCAATTGGAACTTGATTTCAGATTAGTCAAATACATTGACGAATGGCACAATACTGAAACAAGCCATAGTTGTTTTTGTCTAATTGTGAGAAAAGGTATGACATTTAAGAATTATTAAATACAACAACAACAACAACCCAGTATAATCCCACTAGTGGGATTTGGGGAGGGTAGTGTGTACGCAGACCTTACCCCTACCATGAGGTAGAGAGGCTGTTTCCAATAGACCCTCGGCATCCTTCCCTCCAAGAACTCCCCACCTTGCTCTTGGGGTGACTCGAACTCACAACCTCTTGGTTGAAAGTGGAAGTTGCTTACCATCAGAGCAACCCCTCTTATCTTAAGAATTATTAAATCTTTTTCTTAATTGTAAGACATTAAGGGGAAACTGAATCCACATCTCATTCTTATGTTCTTCATGTACAAAAGACCGCAGTAGTAAGTAGTTTTGAAGTCCTTTGCTTTGAAGATGCATAATTTACTATTTGTTCCAGAATCAAACAATTAATTGGAGCAATGAATCTTATATCCAATTAACATAGTGCCCCTCGGGCCCAATTTTCTGCTGGAAAAAATTAAAACAAAATGCATATGAAATATGGAGGTGAGGGTACTTATACATGTGAATTTAATTTATGGCCAACTTGTTTGTGAAAACATTTGAGTGTGCTTATTGATGCTTGTTGATTGCATACAGCTTTCCTTTTCTCCGTTTGCTGGTGATTCCTAAGATATTAATTGTAGCTTGCTGGACTTACAATTTATAAATCAAATGCAAGATAATTACAAAGGAAAAGACTCAAAAGCTTTTTGCATGACAATCTGCAAGTATGGAGCTTAACTTGAAATTAACCGAAGTTCGCACAATGTGATAGGGTACTAGTTTTTGCAACTAAGGTGAACTGTTTTACCAGTTTGAAGGCAGGGAAAAATTTGTTTTATCTAAATCAAATTGTCTTTTGGCTCTTCTTAAACACTGTGCCTCAGAGGATCAGACTGGTGGTCGGCTTTCAAAGAAGAAGGTTAAATTAGAAGTTTGAATGCTGATAATATTTTGATGCACGAGTTAATGTACATTAATTCATGAAATGACATTTAGTAGATATCTTGACTAGTTGACCAGACAATTAATGCTCAAAGGGACTAAATATTTTTGACAGCCCAAATGGGCTGGAATTGAGATTGAAGACTTCAGCTTGTCTTCTCTTCTAGCTTCTGAAATGCGGTTTCTTCAACCTAAAGTTAATAAATCCCCTCAAGTTTTACCTATCCGTTATTATTAAGAAAAAAGTTAATAATAACTAGTGTTTGGAGTTATTATTAGTAAATCGCCTAGCGTGAAACTAGTAACCAGATGATTGGAGTTCTATTTGAGAAGTTGACGATTTGACTGATTTTGTTTCTCTTTGAAGTAACATATAAAGAAGTTTTTCCTTCAATTATAACCTTCCAATCGCTGTTCTTTTGGACTAATCACGTTCATAGTTGCTATCACCATAATATAGTAATAGAAGGGATTTGCCATATGAGGCAGCATTACTTTTACTGGATATCATTTTTGAATAAACTATGACTTATTGCTATTTTTAGGGAGTTTTGATCTAAGGACACTTACCTTTGCGGCACATTTCCGCAAAGGTTAAACATATGATTTCCATTCAAAATGTTGTGCTTGATACAAACAATAAAGCATTGTGGATAGTCGTGGTGCTTCAATTTGGAAGGAGGAATGACTTTATTCTGCAGCATAGACATACTTATAGCATCTTATGATGGGATAAGTATAAGAATTATATGTTTTACCTTTAGCCCCTTTCGTCCTCACTTATTGGGTTGGCCATGCCTAGTTTAAGCTAGTTAAATGCTTCTATCTTCCTTTTAATTGTAAAGTTGACAAATCGTAACGGATTTATGTTAGTGAAACTCCAATTTTCTTTAGCAATTTATTATATCCATTCATTGATGTCTGAGTGCCTTTACTTTTAAGCACTTAATGCAATGCAAGAATCCGAATTTTAAGCACTCAGCAGACAATATTCTAAAATGAACCAGTTTACTTGTCAAATTTTGTCCCTTATTCAAACTTTTTAAGAATATTCAGTTTTAGTCCATTGTATGTACATGCTATGATTGAGTCGTTTCAACTTAAAGGTATTATTGTATTATAAGATATGTTCCAAAGTGGCCAAGCTTGATGAATGGGACTGTGTCAAAGACTGTTTCTGGTACAATTGTTGTTTCACATTATGCTACCTGAGAGCTATATGTTGGAGCTTCTTATATGAAATTTACAAGCTAAGCTATTATGGTTTGATGTATTTTTAGAATTATGCAGGGGTGTGTTCTTGATGAACTTGAGATTCTAGCATTTAGAGTATACTACTGTTGCTTCTCTCCACTGATTTTGAGTTCACACTATATCCTATTGATACTTCATCCACTCATGAGTATTGTTGCCATTTCTTGCGCTTGAGTTTATGCATAGTCGAACTACATACAATGTATGTAATGGGTGACTACTGTTATTCCGGAATACACAGAGTTCCTATTTCTTTGAATTTTATGCCATGTGAACTAAGGTGAAATGTAGCCAAAATGGTAGGCTTAGACAGGGTACTTACTACTGAAGGCCATAGGAAAATGTACTATTCTTTGAAAATAGTTGCTGAATTTGAAGAGCTGATATCATTATTTATTTAGTATGGCGTCTCATCTTGTTATGGCAATTTGGTCTGAAATAGTTTGTTTTTCTGAATGTTTCTTCTGTTCGTGCTTCCGAAGGTTGTATGAAAAATGAAATCTGATTCAAAGATTTTATGCATGGCAGGTTGCTGAGAGAGCTCTTTTCTTATGGAACAATGAGCATATAGTAGATTTGATCGCGCAGAATCGACGTGCAATTTTGCCAATCATCTTTGAGCCATTAGAAAGAAATATGTTTGGTCACTGGAATCAGGCAGTCCATGGGCTGACCTCCAATGTCCGGAGAATGTTCTTGGAGATGGATTCAGAACTTTTCGAAGAGTGTGAAAAGCAACACAATGAAAGAGCAGCCGGTGCCAGCAGAGTTGTGGAGCAGCGCGAGCTGACTTGGAAGAAATTGGAAGAAGCTGCAGAGCTGATCATGTAGAACACGTTGGAACAGCTTATCAATTCCAGCTGAGCTCTGTGCGAGTACTCCTCCCTTTCATTAACCAGAATGCTTACAACGTCAAACAATGCACGGTGATGGTTTTTGACTTTGCAAACTGAAGCTGATTTGCTCCGAGTTGTTTTTCCATGCTTCCAACTGCTTTTCTATAATTTGAGCGAGGCAGGCTGAAGGTATGGACATTGTGTTATCGTTCCTTGGCAGATATATCGTGGAAGTTTTGTTTATTTTAGCTATTCAAAGACAATTATTCTTTAGCATTTTAGCACTAACCAATAATCAAACTTCTCGTCTTTGTGATCACCCCCCCTCCCCCCAACCCCTTCCCTCCCACTACCTTATTCTAGGACATGGAAATGAAAAAAGAAATTTATTATTCCATTGTTTCTTTATTGCCCTTGTATTTTGTTGGAAGTACGTTTTGATAGTGAGAATCTGCTAATTGACTCTTGTTTTTTTCTTCTGGTTCTATGTATAAGCAACTTATTTGTAGCAGTTCTCTTGAAAGTTTTTCAAAGCAAACAAATCTTCAAGGTGTCTACTGGCCCTCCAACAACCCCCCCCCCCGGGTATTCCAGCAGAGGTACCCCGGAAGAGAAGTGGCCCGGACACCACCGTCTTAAAAAAGAAATAGAAAGAGAATTGAATGGTATGTCTTATTGTTGGGGAGAGTCTATATAAACAAGTTACATTTCACTCTTTGTTTGCGCCTTTTTTGGGGGGAGGGAGAGGGACTTGAAGTTGAAGACGGAAAGGTTAAAGAGTAGGACTTTGAACATGACAGCTAGGTGATTAGATAAGAGTATTTTCCAACTATAGAAGGAAACGGTTGTTCAGAATTTAACTGCTTAAACTATCAGTTACTGACTACTATACATAGAAACTTTTAAGAATCAAGCATCTGGAGAAGCAGGAAATAAGATATCCAAGTAAAAGAAGTGATAGCAGTAGGAAGGTATAAGCATATTTAGCCCCAAGAGTTGGCCTTGGGTTTGATTTGATCTTCAAGAAATATTACAATATGTTGGATAATATTTTAAGATGAATGTTAGAGACTATAATTGCTGGTGAAGCAATAATAACCTTAATTCCCACTTGATATTACTATCAATTAGTTATATACCAGAAGTGGGAGCACCTAGTTATGATCCTTTTAAGTAGAAAATTTTCTTTAGATACATTCTTTGTAGAATAGTATTACAATCTTTCACATCCTAAGTTTACTATAGTAACAGTATTAATGGCAATGTCAAGAGGTCACCATTGTTGGTGGTAACATACAAAATTAGAAGAGACAACAAGATGATGGTGGTTGAAGGTGATGATGATGATGATCCTGCCGATGCAATGCTGCCAAATACCTTTTCTAAGAAGTCATCATCACCGCCATTAGACCTAGCTCCGCCACCCCTGTTGGTTCCGACGGTGGTTCTGGTTCTCCCACCATATGACATGGCCACACTGGTATCCCTGTTGTATAATAGAAGAGTCCATTACCATGCTATACTTGCATTTAGTAAATGAGTAGAGGCAGATGTCTGCACAAAATGGCCTTTCTTGAGGCCACTATTTAAATTTTGTCCCCGTTATCCCAGTGAGCTAAATTTGTCTGGTAAATGAAAAATTCATTCAACCACTTTGTTGGTGAAATTTAGCTCACATAATTTAAGAAGAGGCCTCAAAAAAGCCACACAGTGCAAATAATCCAACATCTATGATTGGCTTGTTATGCTACAGAAGACTAGAGCAACTTTTATTGTTAGGGTAGGGGGACCAAATGTATCAAATATATGTAATTTCCAACATAGGATTTGGCAAATTTATCAAATATATGATGAGAAAATGCATGTTGGGAAATGGTACAATCATAATAAAGAGCTAGCTTTAGCTCCATTTGGACAAGGTGGGTTGCTCTGATGGTAAGCACCCTCCACTTCCAACCAAGAGGTTGTGAGTTCGAGTCACCCCAAGAGCAAGGTGGGGAGTTCTTGGAGGGAAGGATGCCGAGGGTCATTTTGGAAACAGCCTCTCTACCCCAGGGTAGGGGTAAGGTCTGCGTACACACTACCCTCCCCAGACCCCACTAGTGGGATTATACTGGGTTGTTGTTGTTGTTGTTGGTAAGCCTCTTCTCCAAGATGATATCATTCCACCTACCAGAATACTTCAGAGTGGTCAGAACTAACTAGAAACTTGTTATAAGAAACAAATACCATAGTTTTTTCTCTTTCTCGTTGAAGTCTTTTAACTGGAGGTAGGCCTGTGAATAGCTAAGAGTAGGTAATGGGAAGTAGGGATAAAGCAGGGAGTACTATTAAAAGTGACTATTCTTAAATCTCTGAGAGTTGCACCAGAAAGGCCTAAAAGAGACTCTAGTCAAATCCAAGCAAAAGGCAAAAAAACGTTGGGTGATTTTGTTTCATGTGCTTAGGTTTTGGCGGGCAAGATTGCTAGATACCCACTGTATAAGCTTGTCTGGACACTACTGTTATTAAAAAAAAGTTTTAAAGAGAAGTCTAAAAGGCTCTTAGGCCTTTAGTTTAGTGGTAAAAGTGCAGTGCGAGATGCGTGAGTTAGGCATATGTCGGTTCAAACATTGCTGACAACAACAACAACAATCCAGTAAAATTTTATTAATGGGGTCTGGGGAGGGTAGTGTGTACGCAGACCTTACCCCTACCCCGAAGGAGTAGAGAGGCTGTTTCCGAAAGACCCTCGGCTCAAAAAAATAAAATAAAGACAAGGACAAAAAGGGAGACAATATTAGTATCACAATAACACTCATAGGATAAATAGGAACACCATGAAATCCAGAAGAAAGATGCAAAGCAAAGGGAGACAATATTAGTATCACAATAACACTCATAGGATAAATAGGAACACCATGAAATCCAGAAGAAAGATGCAAAGCAAAAGCGATAACTAGTAAATAGGACATACACTAAAAAGCGAAATAGTAAGCCACAACATTGCCACTAGCTATCTTAGACAAAACCCCTAAATGACTAGTCTCATAATGGTACGAAGTAAGGCACGACTCAACTACCTCCTAACCAACCCTAATACTCGACCTCCACATCTTCCTATCAAGTGTCATGTCCTCAGAAATCTGGAGCCTCGCCATATCCTGCCTGATCACCTCTCCCCAATACTTCTTAGGCCACCTTCTGCCTCTTCTCGTGCCCTCCACAATCAGCTGCTCACACCTCCGTACCGAAGCATCTAAGCTTCTCCTCTGAACATGTCCGAACCATCTAAGCCTCGCTTCCCGCATCTTGTCATCAATGGGAGCCACATGCACCTTCTCCCGAATATCATCATTCCTAATCTTATCTATCCTAGTGTGCCCGCACATCCACCGCAACATCCTCATTTCTGCTACTTTCATCTTCTGGATATGTGAGTTCTTAACGGGCCAACACTCAACCCCATACATCATGGCCGGTCTAACTACCGCTTTATAAAACTTACCTTTGATTATCGGTGGCACTCTCTTGTCACACAAGACTCCAGATGCTAACCTCCACTTCATCCATCCTACCCCAATACGGTGTGTGACATC
>AWOL01S0006577.1:298730-319290 GCA_000715115.1 Nicotiana otophora | reverse complement strand
GACTCAACTACCTCCTAACCTACAACCCTAATACTCGACCTCCACATCTTCCTATCAAGTGTCATGTCCTCAGAAATCTGGAGTTTCGCCATATCCTGTCTGATCACCTCTCCCCAATACTTCTTAGGCCGCCCTCTACCTCTTCTCATGCCTTCCACCACTAGCTGCTCACACCTCCGTACCGGAGCATCTGGGCTTCTCCTCTGAACATGTCCGAACCATCTAAGCCTCGCTTCCCGCATCTTGTCATCAATGGGAGCCACATGCACCTTCTCCCGAATATCATCAACATGTTATTTAAGTAAAAAGGGTAGAGGGATTAACTTATTATCAACTAAGTTTCAAATCGTGGGCCACTAACCTCTAAGGATTTCTTGATTATCTATTTTTTTTAAAAACCTAAAAAAGAGAAGTCCAACAAGGCTACTTTGGGGTTGTGGTCAGCTTCTAGATTCTGAAAGCCAGCATTATCACATGGACCTATGCAGCATAACTTGGTAATATATTCTCTATTCTTATCATTTTCCTATATTCTTTGTTTCGTTCTTTTCCAAATTTATCCTCGTTTTTGTCCATAGGCAACGGAAAGGAAAGATGCAATGGAATTTAGCTCCACTATTTTCCTCGAATCATATACTCCCTCCACTCTATAAATCAACATGTTAACTGTGTCTCAGTTTCGCCCTAGTTAGGTCGACGCTATACTCCGTCTCAAAATACTTGTCAATTTTCACTTTACGCCATAAGCCGTAGAACTAGACCAAGCTAGTGAAGGGGTTCGCTAGAGATTCTCGTCTTCGGCTCCATTCTAGAAATGCCGATCATGAAGGGACATCACGACTATTCTTTTTGTGGAATTGAACCAGCAACCTCACAAAAGGTTTTGTACCCTTTGACCACTGAGATATGCTTTTAGACTACAAGCACAAAACGAATTTTGTCTTATATGTACAGTGTAACTTTCCGGCGGGGGTTGAACCCCCTAAATCCGCCCTGATTACGGGGTTTTATTGATGACTTTAGACAAGTTCAAGAACATATAGGTATATGCAAAATAACTGTAAAAGTGTACATTTCATAAACAACAGCGTATTTCATATTCATTTTACCTGGGAACACCAAGGATACCAGCATTCATAGTGAGTTGATCAATGAGAAAAGCAGATTTAGGCTCCATACTTGATGCCAATGCATATTGGTTACTAAGTCCATCACCTGAAGGAACAAAGTATGCTCCATTTACCATTTCATCCCCTTCCGTCCTCCAGTTCCACTGACTCCAATCTTTCTCGTTTGTGTCAACTCGCTTTGTCACCTGCTTACCATTCGTGATCAAATTTCAGTGACATTGCTCGTTGAGTAAAACTTATTTATCTGAGATCTTTACACAAATAGCAGAGCTGGATTCGTTATTTACTTTTTCTAGTCAGTTTACATAATACGAGTTCAAATTTCAGTGACCTTAGTTGTTGTGTGAAACTTGTACTTCTCATTAATGATATATATATCCACATTGTTAAAACTATGAAGAAAAAATGGTTACCTCCTTGGCATTTGGATCCTCAGGTGCAGTAAAACGGTTGCCCTGACTGTTAATGGTGGGATTAGCGCTACCACCAATTGCATACATTTGCCATTCTGTAAAATCATTGTTGACTACATGTATATACCCTCTTCTACACCTTGGCATTCTCTGTACTAGCCCTTGTCCAAAATGATTAAAAGCTATTGTCACCTGATATTCCATGAATTTATTTACATATCAAAATCCAAAATTTTCATCTTTTTATAAAAAATGAAAAAACAATGTGACACACTAACAATTTCTTTTGGTTCACATAAATAATAGGGTATGGAGGAAGGGGAAATACTTACCCCATTCAGTGTTTACATCAAATCAAATAATTTTACTATAAGCGTCAAAACATATTATAGACGAATTTAATTGTCAGTACCATGACCTGGCGACCACGTGGGCATGTCTAACTGGACCTTTCATGTCATTTGAAAATATAAACCTCAAAGTTCATCTTTATGCAAAAAGAAGAAAGGGAAAATTACAAATATTATTAATTTTCCATATTGGTACCAAAAGATTCATATAAATAACAGTGATCAAGAGGCTACTGAGATTTAAATTTCCCCCCGCACATACTTTAAAATAACATGAAAGGTCCACCTAGACAAGAATAAATAATTGTGATATTTTTACTTTGAACTATCTTCTAGACGAACTAAATTCAAACTGTGACATCTTAACAACTCAAAATTTCTTTAAAACCTAATTTACAAAAAAAATTAAAAAGGTAATTAAGAATCTAACCTGCATGCCGAAATCAGGCAAGTAACGATCATCATGTCCCAAAAGCATAACTTTATCATGGTGAGTGAAATAGCTATTAGATATAGTAATAGCAGTAGATCCCATAATAGCATCAATTAAGCCATCGGTACAACGAGACAAAGCACAATGATCAATCCAAATATTCCTGGAACTATATATAGAAATTCCATCACCATCTGACATGCCTCTCCATCCAACCTCAGTTGTACTTTGCCTTATATTACTATTTCCAGATGGAACACAATTATATATATGTATATTATGTATAATCACATTCGTAACATATTGTAAAGTTATACATCCACCCCCTGTAACATGCACGTTGGCGCCGCGGCCATCGATGGTTTTGTAATTGTTAATCATGAGTTCATGTTTTAGTGTTATGATCATGTCTCCGGCAAAGGTGATCCACAGAGGTTCGTCCTGGATCACCGCGTGCCGGAGAGTTCCTGGGGTTGGGTTCACGGTGTCTAAGTCGGAGGGATCGGTGACTAGGTAATACCGGCCTCCTTTTCCTCCGACTGCACCGTGACCGAACCCAATGGCACAGTCGGCGAGATGCTGGCGGTTGTTGGCCCAGTTTGGGTCGCACTTCCAGCAATCGTCTATTGGATTGCCCGTAAAACATTGGAAATTTGTTACTGTGGTGTCGAGTATTTGTCTTCTTGCAACGGATTCATTGACCCTCCTATCACCCAAAATAAAAAGGAAAAATATAAGAGATACTGTGTATTAATAAAAAATCTTGCGAAAAACAAAATGCATTAGCAAAAAGAGCCAATTCAAGAAAGCTTGTGTATGTAATATGAGCAAAACCAAGATTAAGTGGTGTTTGGACATAAGAATAGTGAAATTCTGGAAAATTCTGAAATATCTTTTCAAGTGAAAATGATATTAAAAAATTAGAATTGTGTTTGGACATGAATATAATTTGGAGCTGCTTTTTGAATTTTTGTGAGTAATTTGAAGTGAAAATTTTAAAAAATAACTTTTTGGAGTTTTTCAAATTTTTTAAAATCAACTTCAAGTGAAATTTAAAATTTTCATGGTATTACGAAAAAAGTAAAATTCTTTTTTATGGCATAAAAAAAACAGAGACATTCAGGAAGAGAAAAGACAGATATGAGCAAAATACAGGTGAGGAATTAAAACCAAAAAAAAACTCATTTCACCTCTTTACTTCTTGAACAACAACTTCAGGAAAGGGGTGTTGATAAGGAAGAGTAAGATTAAAGGTAGCTATAATAAGAGGAGATAAGGTTAAGAAGAAGAAGAAGAAAAAGAGAATGCAAGTAGAAAGCATTCTTTGAAAGGAGGAAAAATGGTGATGATGAGTTGTATTCTTGATATTGTACTTATGTTCTGATTCTTGTTTTTGAATGCTCAGCTAGGAAAGTTACAAATTTGGGCAAAATTATAATGTCTTTTATATAGTAGAGATAATAAAAGTGGAAATGATTAATTATAAAAAGAATATTTGGCTTTATACTAGGGTCTTGGATTTCATAGGGGTATATTTGATGAAGGAAGTAATTTTAGAAATGGTGGCTGTGATGTTAAAACCAGCCAAAATCCAATTCCCATAGAAGGGAAATTGAAGAGGAATAGAGGATAGAGACTAGCTTTTTTTGTTCTTTCTATTCTCCTTTGCAAATTGCAGCCTCCTTCAGTCTATCACATTCCTGTCTTGCATCTTAATTATTCTAGGATTTATTAATTAAGAAAGAAAAGTTTGGATTTTTATCCAAGAAAGCGGCTTATACAAAATGTACAAACAACTCCTTCCCCTCTTGGTGGGTTTTTAAATCCGGTTTGACTAATTTAGATTCGTGATGCATAAAATCAGGTCGCATAAGGCCAGTAAAAAAAAAAAATGCTTCTTATCAGAAGTTTTCTCATTCTAAGGACTTGAACTCTAGACATCTGATTAATGATAGAGGAGTTCATGTTCATTCCATCACATTCAGTGCCGAATGCAATTTCCCAACAACGAGTTCATCAGAACTCTCCAAGGTGGGTTGCTCTGATGGTAAGCACCCTCCACTTCCAACCAAGAGGTTGTGAGTTCGAGTCACCCCAAGAGCAAGGTGGGGAGTTCTTGGAGGGAAGGATGCCGAGGGTCATTTGGAAACAGCCTCTCTACCCCAGGGTAGGGGTAAGGTCTGCGTACACACTACCCTCCCCAGACCCCACTAGTGGGATTATACTGGGTTGTTGTTGTTGTTGTTTGTTGAGTTCATCAGAACTCGATATTCTAGACGAAATAGATATTTATCTTAACACCTACTAAATTTTCTAAAAATATTAAACTTAGACTTATTATATAAAAATATTATAATTTTAATATTAAAAACTTTAAAGATGGAATCAATTAAATTTGAGTATTTGACCACACTCTACCTTTGGAGTTGGCGGTTAAGATTGGTTCCGGTTGGAATTGGCGGTTAAGGTTGAAAAGGTCAAAAGTGTTGTGGCTACTTTTGGGATTGAGATTCTTTGCTGAAATGGAGATAGATTATGGAGGTTAACATCTCTGGATCAGGACAAGAACCTTTTCCCTGCTACTTTTCAAAGTAAAGTCTTAAACGGTGTGAAAGTTAAGATTTCCTATACTCTATGTAATACAGTACAGTATCAATTGTTTACCCTTTTCTCAAGGCCATAACAACAATAAATTCAATTTTTAAACACATAAAAACAAGTTTTTCATATTTACGCCTCCTAAAAATAACTACAAGCACTAGTAAAAACAGGTTTTTCATCAAAAAAATTCAAAAATATGAATAATCTAAAGGAATTTAATATCTAATATATATACATGAAAAAAATTAAATATAATGGCCACAAAACCTATTGATCTAGTTGTGGAATGAGTTGCTTGAAAAATAAGACCAACAACTTGTTATAGTAAGTTAAATTACGTTTATTCACCACAAGTAAAATCTTAATGCATTAGGTGAAAGGATCTCGATATTTTTCAGATACCCAACTTTTTATCTTTTGGTGGAAACTGGACGAAAAGGAGGGAAAGACTAGAAATTAGATTCCCAATTGGAAGCTTAATAATGACATCTAGTACATCCAACATTAAAAGCTTACCAGAGCCAAAATATGCTTTAACATCAGAATAATGTATCAGATGAGATACAGTCTTTATTAATTTTATGATATAAGCAGATCATATAATTGTAAATTTAATATTACAGAGACACAATTAGACGATTCAATGAGAATTCAATTTTTTTCAACCTTTTAAATATATACTGCTTACAAAAAAATTCTGGTATTCCATTTGCGAAGTTGAAGTCCACATCTTCCTCGATTGTGGTGGACAACAGTTTCAAGTATTTCAACTTATTTTTTACCTTTATATTGTTAAGAATTTAAGTATGAGTACAAAGGTTAAAGTATAATTCAAACTATTTATGTTTTTAAATGACCTATTTTTTTTTTGTTTCATTAATATGTTAATTTATAGCCCTGCCTCCTTTAATCTTTTTAAGAGGAACTCCTCGACTACTACTGCGAGTAGAAGTTAAATGCATAAAGCAACTGACAAAAACATAAAAGAAAATGCACTATTTGCTTTTTAAAAATATATATACAATTTGCTAATAGTACTTTTTTAAAATAAAAAAATTAACTATTTGCTAATACTAATATACATTGCTGTCAAACTCAAAAATCGACATCAGTGACCGAGTGGATTACCTTTTAGCTTCTTATTCTTATGCTCCAGTGTGGCTTGACTTCTTGGCTTCTTTTTTTCTTTTTATGTTTTGTAGACATGATATACAATTTTCTTCTTTTTTTGGTGTATGTTTTTGCAAAAAGCTAACTCTATACAATGATACTGTAATGTTTTTACAAATTATAAGTAAAAACTGTAACTGCTGCTCATAATAAGTAACCTGAAAATAAAAGTAAACTTCTTCACCATATTTAAATACACTAATAGTAGAAAAAATTCATTATATTGTCACTGAATATAAGTTAAATCATTAGAAATAATATATTTATTAAAGTGTAGTTATTATTATTATTATTATTATTATTATTTTATTATCAATTATTATAAAGCTATATATTCTATCTCCTCCGTCCTCATGTTACTTGTGCTTTTTTGGGAGCCCCTTTTATCCCTTAGTTTCCAAAACTAACTTTTTTATAGTTTTTGAAGTCAAAAAAAACAAAGCCAGGTAGGATATATGGGATCGTTGTCAGCAAGTATGAAATTTTCCTTTCAAAACAAAGATGTTACTATATCCCTAAGCATATGTTCGGTCAAACTTCTAAAATCGGTTTATTTTGAGAAATATTTTTTTTTAAAAGTACTTTTCGATAAGAAACAGTTTGTGTTTGACTAATTAATTTGAAACACTTATGAGCAGCAATTTATATCATGTTTGGCCAACCTTCTCCAAGGCCAAAAAAGTATTTTTTTTTTTCATTGTTGAAGTGTTTGGCCAAACTTTTAGAAGAAAAAAGTACTTTTGAGCATAAGCCGAAACAGTTTTGGAGAAGCAGAAAAAAGTAGCTTCTTTTCGAAATCACTTTTTTGAAAAATACTTTTGAGAAAAATACACTTAGAAGCATTTTTTTACACTTTGGCCAAACACAAATTGTTGCTCAGAAGTGCTTTTCAAATTAATAAGCCAAACACGAACTTCTTCTCACCAAAAGTACTTTTTAGAAAATGATTTTGAGAAAAAACACTTCTCAAAATAAGTTGATTTTAGAAGCTTGGCCAAACAAGCTATTAGTGTTTGACCAAGTTTCTAAAATGTGATTTTAAGTGTATTTTTGTCAAAAATATTTTTCAAAAAAATAATTTTGGGGAGAAACTATTTTCTTCGGCTTCTACTCGTAAGTACTTTTTTCTTCTAAAAGCTTGGTCAAACACTTCAACTTTAATTTTTTTTTATTTTCTTTTTAAAAACAATACTTTTGACCTTGGAGAAGTTTGGCCAAGCTGGCTATAAATTGCATAAGAAAACTCTTCTATATTGCAAGCATCAGAATTGAAGGAAATTTCATTGCCAAGCTTAAAAGAAACTAATGCTGTTATGAGATTTTTTTTCCTTCTAAAAGAAAAAGGAAAATCACAAATTTAAAGAGCTAACATATACCCTTGTTGCATTTATACATATTCCGATGAACCCACACTACAACAAAAATCTTTCACAATATCAGTGCATGTAATTTGACATGTTATAATTGCAGGCTATTAATCGTTTTTTTAGATTATCATATCGATTGAGCTTGTTATGAAAAGTTACGTACATTTTAAATTGTAGGTTAGCTTAATTTGATAAGGTAAAAATACTTTATATTGTTAGTGCACACAATGTATTTAAACTCATCAACCCCTCACTTTTACGTGAAACTCTTGTCTGGGCACAATAGACCTCATCAACCCCTTACTTTTACCATTAAAATTCCTTCTTCTTTTTTTTTTCATGCATATAATATTGCAAATCGCAATGTGTACTCTCTCTTTTTCTTTTTTTTGCTTTTTTATTTTAAGAAAATATGTCTTTTTTTTCTTTTTCTTTTTTATCAAGAAGATGCATGTTAAATGCATGTGTATGACTTGGAATGGGGTATTTATGATAAGGATTTTGGAAAGGGTAGCCGATATATGAGTGGCAAGTCTACGTGTATTTTGTCCAAACAAAGAAGTTATGCTTTTGTGCATTGCCTCGGGACACAGAAATATCAAAACACAAAAATGAGACGCCTAAAGTTGTTTTCCAAAAGTGCTCAACTTGGACTTGCTTTCATTTCTCTCCGAATCAAAGTATCGATTTTATTCTCTAATGATATCTACCGTGGAATTAACAAAAAAAGAAAAAAAAAAGTGGACTTTCGATGATACATTTAATGGATTAAGCCAGGCAAAAGATACTATTTAACAACATGGTATGATACTATTTGATTTGGATCAAACTCGCACATTTTCTAAGAGGCATCATACGTTTAAGTTTATCCTTACCTTGTATATTTAGCTTTTTTCTTATCAATTTCAATGTGATCTTTGTTCCGGATTATCTTACTCTCGCACAAATTAAAAATAGTACTAGATTATTCATCAACAAGATTATAGATGAACTTATATATAGATTCAATGTGTGCCACCTACATATCATTGAAAGTATTTATAGCGACCAGACTTCTTGTGTGTGTTTTGAAACTACAAATAAATCTAGTAAATTTGTATGTTCTACGTCATCAGTCTGTTTTCCTTGCTTCATAAGTCTCCTAACCCTTATGCTCTTCATAAGGGTTAGGAGTTGGGATTGTGGGTGTTTATTACCTGTTCTCTTGTAGTCGTTTTCATAATCGCAAGGCCAAAGAGGCACAAGAAAAAAATGTAATGCTTTATTTTTTTTAAACTTAATATATAAAATATATTTTTCATTTATAAATTATTATCCGGTATAGTAATTTTTGGCTTATTTTTATAAATTAAAACTCTACTCTAATTATTCGACACGCTTATATATTTATATAAATACCTATAATTTCATCAAAAGAAACCGAAAAATCAATTCAGTACAGTTTGGTTCTGCCAGTTTAATCAATTTTTAAAGATACATTGACATTCCCTAAAAGGAATATATTACCAATAAAAAGAATTACTGTATTTTTATTTATATGTCATATTTTCTTTTTTGGCATGTCACTCTAGATAACCCAATTGCTCATTTGAAATATATACCCCTAACTCTCATCCTAACTTCCAGTGGATTCGACCCCGACTCCTAGTTGGGTATTTATTATTGCATACGACCGTTTCATATCTCTATTGAGGTGTACTTTAGACGTGATCAATTTTTGACACCGTTGCCGGGGGAGTTAAAAACGGTGTTAGCTATATATTTGGGTGTGTTTTTTGGAATATTTTCTTTTTCTTCCGTGTTACTAACTTATTTGAGAAATCGTAGGTACAACCATGGTGAACAATGAGCTCGAAAATTTGCCTTTGGGGGATGTGGACGTCGAGGATGACCAAGTTGATGAGATTCCTCTTAAACCTCAAGCCAATAGAAGAGGCTGGGTGCCTCATGACAATGTTCCCGCTCCACCCCCACCTCTACCACGAGCGACTCCACACTGGGTGTTACCCAATGAATAATATGCTAGTGCAATGGTCCCTCCCTGTATTAGGGCAGGCAACTTTCAAATCACCAATGTGATGCTCACTTTGCTAGAGCAACAAGGTTTCTTCACTGGTACTCCAAGTCAAAATGCATACAAACATTTGAAGGGGTTTTTGAAGACTTTTTGGAGGAGCAAACAAACAAATGTCTCTCAGGATGCATTGAGGCTAAGGCTTTTTCCCTTCTCTCTACAAGAAAAAACTTTAGATTGGTTGGAACGTTTGTCAAACCATTCCATTCACACTTGGGATGAGTTGGCGAAAACGTTTATTTCTAAGTTCTTCTCTCTAGCGCACATGGCTACACTTCGGGATGAAATTTTGACTTTCAAGCAAGAGCTAAATGAACCACTATACGAGATATGAGAATGTTATAGAACAATGATTAAGGAATGTCCCAATAACGATATGACAAAGAATATGATTCAACAAATTTTCTATTGTGGGATTAACACAACCAACCAATGTGTAGTGAATCAACTTGTCGGTGGGAACTTCATGACTACGCCTTATGCGGAGGCGTGTGAGATTTTAGATGAAATGGCGAAAACATCATCGGCGTTGCAATCCCAGGCTAATGTTCCACAAGGTGATCCGAACGTGATCCACCTTCACAAAGAGTTGCATGACCATGGGCAAAACATTTCCGAATTGACTACCACCATGATTCAATTAGTAAAGGCTCAACTTCAACAAGTACAAAATCCTAAGCAAGTCAATGCCATATAGGGGTGAACATAATGGTGATCAAAAGACGGACCAAGGGTCCACAAGTGCAACATCGAGTGGAGAATTATGTGCAAGAAAATAGTGATTTTGATCAAAATGATTATTACAATGAACAAAAAGAGGAGGTGCAATATGTGAACAACTTTCAAGTTCAACGAAACAAATTCCAAGGCCCAAACCAATAATAATGGCGATCTCAAAACAATCAAGGCAATTGGAATTCTAACAACCAAGAAAATTGGAGTGGTGGAAACAATCAAGGGAATTGGCATAACAACAACAATCAAGGAAATTGGGGGGAGGGATAACAATCACGTCGGATGGAACAATAATAAAGGCAATCAGGGGTCGGGTTTTCAAAGGCCCCCGATGTATCATCAACCGAGCAACCCGCCTCCTTATCCTTCCCATGGTCCAAGTTCTTCAAACAACGATATGGGTCATATTGGGAGCAAGTTCAAACAAATTATTGAAAAGAATGCCAATTCGGATGCCCAACTTGCCTCACACAACACATCAATCCGCAACTTAGAAGTTCAAATAGGGCAAATCTCTCAAGCTCTAAATTCTCATCCTAAGGGGGCACTACCAAGTGACACGATAGTAAACCCAAAGAGTGGAAACAATACAGGGTATGCCGTGGCTGTTACTACAAGAAGTGGAAGATATGGGAATGCACCCACCTCAAGTCAAAAGCACCTTGTGGATGATGAGCAAGTGGTACAAGAAGAAGAGGTCCCAAACAATGTGGTGCAATAAAATGGTAAAGTTTGGATTAATATTGATGATAGTGTGGAAGAGACTCAAAAGGAGATGAACCCGTCTAGGGATCACATTATTGACATACTGGAGCCGGTAGTGCAAAAGGCTAAGGCACCATTGCCTAAGCCTCCACCTCCATAACCTCAAAGACTTGCCAAGCAAAATGGCGAGAATCGATTCAAGAAGTTCATTCAAATGATAAAGAGTCTCTTAATCAATGTGCCATTAGTTGAAGCTTTAGAATAAATGCTCGGTTATACGAAGTTTATGAAGGGTCTCATGACAAATAAGCGGTCAATGAATTTTGAAGCTATCAAAGTCACTCATCAAGTGAGTGCAATTGTGCATTCAATGGCTCCTAAGTTAGAGGATCCTGGTGCTTTCATGATTTCTTGTACAATTGGAAGTGCTGAGTTTCCTAAAGCTCTTTGTGATCTTGGGGCAAGTATAAATTTGATGCCCTATTCGGTTTTCAAGGCCTTGAGAATTGGGCAACCAACACCCACTTCTATAAGATTGCAAATGGCCGATCGTACTATGAAGAGACCTTTGGGAGTGATTGAAGATGTATTAGTTCATGTTGATAAATTTATTCTTCCGACGGATTTTGTCATTCTAGATTGTAAAGTTGATTATGAGGTGTCAATTATTCTTGGAAGACCTTTCCTCACTACGGAGAAGGATCTTTGTGATGTTGAAGCCGGAGAACTCACCGTTCGGGTGGGTGATGAACAAGTGGTTTTCTATGTACGTAAGTCCATGCGGCAACCAAATAGCAATGAAGTGTGCTCTTTTGTGGACTTTGTGACCGCTGTTATTGTTGATGACACAAGTGCTATGATCAACGCTGGTGATATGTTGGAGGCCGTCTTGCTCAACTTTGATGATGACGAGATGGGTGGCTTCATGGAATGTGTGAACTCTTTGCAAGGAATGGGGTCGTACAATTATACACCCCGAAAATTATCTTTGGAGCTTGAAAATAGGACAGCTCCTCCTACAAAGCCTTCCATTGAAGAGCCTCCTACCTTGGAGTTGAAGCCATTGCCTCCACATCTTTAGTATGAATTTCTTGTCCCGTGTTCTACTTTACCGGTTATTCTTTCCTCTTGTTTGACTAACGTGCAGGTAGATTCTATATTAGCGGTGCTACAAAAGAGGAAGAAGGCTATTGGGTGGACATTGACGGATATTCGGGGGATAAAACCCGCATTTTGCATGCATAAGATCAACTTGGATGAAGGCGCCTACCTATATATTGAACATTAAAGGAGAATTAATGAGGATATGTAAGAAGTTGTCATAAAGGATATTATCAAATGGTTGGATGCCGGGGTTGACCCCATTTCCGATAGTTCGTGGAGTTTTCCGATTCAATGTGTCCCGAAAAAAGGGGCATGAAGGTGGTCACCAATGACAAGAATGAGTTGATTCCTACAAGAACGGTGAACGGATGGAGGGTGTGTATGGACTATCACAAGCTCAAGAAAGTCACAAGGAAGGATCATTTTCCACTTCCTTTCTTAGATCAAATGCTTGATAGATTGGCCGACCATGCTTTCTATTACTTTCTTGATGGGTATTTGGACTACAACCAAATTTTTATTGCTCTGGAGGTTCTAGAGAAAAAAACCTTTGCATGTCCCTATGGTACTTTCGCCTTCAAGCGGATGCCATTCAGTTTGTGCAATGAAAACGACTTTTCAAATGTGTATGATGACTATCTTCACGGACATGGTGGAGGACTACCTTGAAGTGTTCATGGATGACTTCTCGGTGGTTGGAGATTCTTTTGATGATTGTCTTGTAAATTTGGATAAAGTGTTGGCAAGATGTAAAGAAACAAGTTTGGTGCTTAATTGGGAGAAGTGTCATTTCATGGTCGAGGAAGGCATTGTCCTTAGTCACAAAATCTCAAAGAATGGAATTGAAGTTGACAAGGCAAAGATTGAGGTAATTTCTAAACTTCCACCTCCTTCTTCGGTGAAGGGTATGCGGAGTTTCTTAGGCCACACGGGGTTTTACCGGCGTTTCATCAAAGATTTCTCTAAGGTGGTGAACCCGTTGTTCAAGCTTCTTGAGAAGGATACTAAGTTCAACTTTGATGATGATTGCATGAGAGCTTTTGAAATGCTAAAGTTTAAGTTGAAAACTACTCCCATTATCACCGCTCCAAATTGGAGTGTCCCTTTTGAACTCATGTGTGATGTAAGTGATGTAGCGGTTGGGGCTGTTTTGGGGCAACACATTAACAAGTTTTTGTCACCCGGTCTACTATGCTAGTAAGACCATGAATAGTGCCCAAGTCAACTACACCGTTACGGAGAAAGAGCTCATTGCCATTGTGTTTGCAATTGTGAAGTTTGCCTATACTTGATAGGTGCAAAGGTCATTGTCCACACAGATCATGTGGTACTTCATCATCTTATGAGCAAGAAATATTCCAAAGCTCGGTTGATGAGATGGGTGCTTTTGTTGCAAGAGTTTGATATTGACATCCAATATAGAAAAGGGAGTGAAAACCAAGTGACCCACTTGTATCATTTGGAGGAGGAGGGGAGGCTGCATGATGGCCTTGAAATTAATGACTCCTTCCCCGATGAGCAACTCTTGGCTATTTCAATGAAGAGGTGCCATGGTTTGCGGATCTAGCAAATTTTCTTGCATGTGGAATCATCCCGAATGAGTTCTCTTCAAACCAAAGGAAGATGCTCAAACGGGATTGTCAAAAATATTATTGGGAAGAACCATACCTTTTTTGGATTTGTACGGATTGGGTGATTAGAAGATGTGTACCGGAAGAAGAGTATGGTGAAATTCTTAGGGCTTGTCATTCTTTTCCATATGGTGGTCATCATGGTGGAGCAAGAACAACGGCCAAAGTGCTAATTTGCGGTTTCTATTGGCTCACTCTTTACAAGAATGATAGTAAGCTAGTGAAAATATGTGATGAATGTCAATAGGCCGGTGGAATCTCAAAGAAAAATGAAATGCCTCTCACTACCATTCCGGAGATTGATATTTTTGATGTGTGGGGTATTGACTTCATGGGTCCTTTTGTGAGTTCTTATGGAAACACCTACATCTTGGTCGCGGTTAATTATGTTCCAAATGGGTTGAGGTGGTTTCTCTACCCAACAATGAGGTGATAAGTGTGGTGAAGTTCTTGAAGAATAATATTTTCACAAGGTTTGGTACTCCGCGGGCTATTATAAGCGATGGGGGTTACATTTTTGCAACAAGGCTTTCGACACTTTACTTGAAAAGTATGGTGTTACTCATAAGGTCACAACTCCCTATCATCCACAAGCTAGGGGTCAAGTGGAAGTCTCCAACCGGGAGATAAAGAGTATTTTGTCCAAAACGGTGAATGCTAATCGGACGGATTGGTCCAAGAAGCTTGATGATGCACTATGTACTTATCGAATGGCTTACAAAACACCTATCGAAATGTCGCCATACCGGTTAGTATTCGGAAAATCTTGTCATCTTCTTGTGGAACTAGAGCACAAGGCCATGTGGGCTCTAAAGAAGTTGAATCTTGATTGGGATATAGCCGCTAACTTGAGGGTTGCACATTTGAATGAATTAGATGAGTTTCGGTACCATGCTTATGCAAGTTCGTCCCTGTATAAAGAAAAGATGAAATATCTTCATGACAAATACATTTGGAACAAAGCGTTCAAGCTGGGCAATCTTGTATTCTTGTTCAACTCAAGGTTGAGGATGTTTCCCGGAAAGCTAAAGTCTAAATGGAGCGGCCTTTTTGAAATTACGTGTGTGACACCTTTTGGTGCATTGGACTTGAAGAACAAAAACAATGAAGTATTCTGAGTCAATATTCATCGGATGAAACACAATTTGGTAAAAGTTGGAGATAGCCACGTCGTGGAGGTCATTCATTTCAAATAATGGTATTTTGCGTCGTGTCGCGACGTTAAATCAGGCGCTTCTTGGGAGGCAACCCATGTTTCTTTCTTTTTTCTTTTTTCTTTTGTAGTAAGGTCTTATTTTTGTGCTAACTTGATTTGAAGTGTGCAACAGGGCTGAGTGTAACTTACAGGAATTGTGGACAAAAATCTAGCTAAGTGTTGCAAGAATTGCGGATTGCAATTAAATTGTGCGGACCATAAATTGGTAGTTGTTGCAGCAAAAAAATGTACTATAACCGCAGAATTATCTTGCGGACCGTACAAATGAAGGGCTGAAAATGCAAACTCTTTGAAGTTTAGTCTGTCAGAAAAAAAGTCGATGTGCAACCGCAAGAGGGAATTTGCGGCCGCAACAAGAAATCTGCGGCCGCACACAACATTTTACGGACCGCAGTTGAGGAATCAAAACCGAAGACCCAGGTAACAGAGTGCAGACCACACTTGAAACTGTGCGGACGTACTCTACCTTCTTCCCCCCTTAGCCGACCAAAGGGTATAAATAGAGGAACTATGGCATTTCTTAAGATTCTTCACTCTTTAAGCATAAAACTAATAGTCCTCTTTTAAATTTCTTGGTGATTTCATCTGTCCACACGCCCAACAATTTAGATCACTCATTCCTTACGTTCATTCCTTACACTCATTCACATCTGGTATGCTTAAATTCCTTGTTAGATTTTTTCATTTTTTTAGTTTAATCGTTTTAGATCATTTGTTAGTAGAACTCAATTGTACATCCATGTAGGGGTAAATATGTAGTGGTTTAACTAATACATGCTCATTGGGGGACTGGGTCAACACATTTTCTTGCCTCTATGATGTTACCATTCGAATTGTGCACAAAAATTGCAAAACCTAGAATGACCAACTGAAGTTTTCGAAGTTTTTGAATTCTGCTGCCGCATGTCTAATTGTGCGGTCCACAAAATGGATTCTAGGGCTTTATTAGTGTAGGAGGGGTCTGCGGCCACAAGGCAAAATGTGTAGACCGCATAATTCACATTGCGGCCACAGAACAACCATTTTACTGTCACCAGAGAGCTTTCAATTTGTGACTGAAATATGCGGTCGCAGGTCTAATTGTGTGGACCGCAGATATCATGTTGCGGCCGCACATCAGCCAATTCTCTGTCATCAGAGATTTGGCATATTTTGTGTTTCTGAGTTGCGGTCATAAATGAAATTGTGCAGACCGCATTTCACTTTTTGCGACCCCAAAACAAAATTGTACGGACCGCAAGGCCTTATCTACTGCCGCAAGAAAATTATGCAGACCGCAGATACTTATCCTGAAAGCATGTTTAAACTGTAAACTCACTGTGTTTCTTGGTGTATACTTGCATATCTCCTTGTACATCTAAACATTGAATTGCAACTAATAATCGCCTTTGGTTGATACAAATAATGGTTTGATCTAGAGGTAGAGGCGACACGTCTAAAGGGAGGGGTGAACCTTCTAGGGGTCGAGGCAAGAGTGCCTTACCCCTCGGCCATCAAAGGACAATAACAAATAAAGCTACAATCGGCAAAGGGAGAAGTGTAGATCTCTTCAAGACGAGCTCTTATGTCCTGTCTAGGGAAGAATCAGAGGGTAACTCAGCCTCCGTTCAAGAGCAGTCGACCGTATAGTCAAGGTCGCAAGGGAGATCCCAACTCAGGGATGAGTCGTCCTTATCTCATAGCATTTCCGAGGGATCCGAAAGTCCTAATCAAGCTTCTGAGCCATCAACTACACCTGTTCCTGAGGCACAAGATACACCAGTTCAAGATATCCATGATAATGGCAGAGGGGGAGATGCTACAGCTGCCGGCCTTGAAAGGTCGAAGAAGGAACAAGTCTGGGAGGACCGTTTTGTCAGCTTGGCCGCCTTCACCAGCTTTCGTACATGGTGGCCAGTGAGGTCGCTTACTCTTGAGCGACAGTTTCAAGTGAAATATTTGGAGAGGTACAACCCAGGAGTGTTGATATAGTTCAAGGAATGCAAGGGGTGGATGTGGTTCACTCAGAGTGTCATGGATGCCAAAGAGTACCTTGTCCGTGAATTCTACGCCAATGTGGCACATATCAAAAAGGGGACAAAGTTCACCAAAGTGCGTAACCTCAAAGTGATATTTGATCAGCATACACTCAACACATACTTAGGTTTTGAAGATGTTGAGCCCAAGGAATATTTGGAGAAGTTTGAAATGAGAGATGCATCCCGACCTTGGTTAGCGGAGATTCTAGAAGCACCAGGTCCACCACCACCATGGATTGTCGTTGGGGTTCCTATACACAGGAGCACGCTGAGTTTTGAGGCGAAGGGTGGCAAACTGTTGTCTGCAGCAGACTAGACCTGTGCCAGAAATAGACTTACCTCCCGATTCCTCGGGCACACTTGGTTGCTTCTATTATGGCCGGGTACCCTATCAATGTGGGGGTCGTGATGTCGGCCAACATATCAGTGATTGCTTGGCAAGATGACTCATCTTATTCGTATCCCAACACTATCACAGAATACCTCACATATGCAAGGGTAGAGCCGAGGGATTATGACACAAAGGTGAAGCTTGAGAAGCCTTTTACTTGGTATTCACTGATGGATGCGAACAATCCGAAGAAGAAAGTTCAGCCTCCTACCACTGCGTGCCAGTCTGATGAGCCAACTATGGTAGCTATTGAGGCAGTTGTTGTTCCATCCACTTTGGTCGAGCCTTCCTCTAGTGCCGCAGCTATGCCTCCGCCATCATCCACACACCCTTCTGCAGCTCCTGCCATAGCTTACACTTCAGCTTTGAAGTCAGTGCCCATGCCTACTGCCATACTTTCTGCGCTGCGAGTCTCCCAGAATTGGCGAACCTCAACAACTGGATGCAGACAACAACTACAAAGCTGTCTGACTTATCCTATACTGTTGCACCACAATTTACTGCTCAGACACCTCAGTTTCCCCTGACAGTTGAGGAGACATTGAAGAAGATCCTAGGGAACCAGAACACCATTATGGCTACCTTGGTACAACACGAGCCAGTGATCGAAGAGCTAGGAAAAGAAGTAAAGAAGATGAGAAAGTCCCAGGCCAGCAAGAAGTCAGTGGACAAGCTCCAGAGACAGGTGACCAAGCTTGCTGCAGCCGCAGTTCTCCCTTTTGACATGTTGATTGACCTACACCATTTAGGCCTAGATCCTACAGCACCAGCAGCACCGGTGGCACTAGTTGGCCAGTATGAGGAGCTAGACTTTGTTGCCGACACTATCGAGGCAGTGCGTTAGATATTCACCAACCCAGCCACACCCAGAGTTGAGGATGATGAGATTCAGTTAGATGAAGCTAAGAGAGGTGACATTGCTGGGGACACAGAGATGTCTAAGGAGACATAAGGAGTTTTCTTCACTTTTTTCCCTCTTTTACTCTTACTTTGTTAAGCATTGGGGACGAAGCTTATATTTATTCATCGGGGGTAGGGGGTAGGGGTGGAGTTTATTGATCATATTTGGTACATTCTGAGACATTTGGCCTATAATAACTTGATATTATTTTCTTTTATTTTTCTTATTGTTTATATGTTCTCTCTCTTTCTCTCATTATATGTATTTAATAGTTTTTGTTTATTAGCTTCTTTATTTTTGTTTCTTTGTTAGTTCTTAGTTTGATTTAGTAGCTTCTTTGTTTGATTTAGTAGTGTTTTTTTTATGTTTTAGTAGATAATAGCCTTTGGTGTTCTTAATACCACGGTTTTTTCCAAAGGTAGTTGTTGTGTGAACCGGATGACTCGTCCCAACGATGGATGGCGTGACAACCTTCTTAAGGGAATGACTCTATTTTTGGTGTTTAGGTAATAATAGTAGTAGTAATGAATAAAAATACCTAATTAAGTCATGCTTGAAGAGTCAAATATTCTTCAATTGGTACCAACACATTTAGCTACGTGCTTATGGTTAGAAACAAGCTTTCTGAAAGAAATAGCTCTAGTTAGTGACTTTGTGACTCTTGTGTTGACTTTGGCAATCATCGAGTGATTTAATTGGACCATAGTAATTTTTAAACTTGAATGTGGTCATTGTGGGCCCTAGACTCTATCCTCTTTAACAATCCGGTTGCGTGAGGGGTGAGATAAATTGTTGCTAGTCCAAGTTTCCATGCAAAGGGTCTAGAACTTGCCCCGAATGTGTTTTAAGGCAAAATCCTAAGTTTGCTTGGTTTGAAAAGTGATTATAGGCCCTCCTTGACCCGTTTGAGTTTTCTATTGCCAACCAATGTCATTATACCTAGTCAACCCCTTTGAGCCTCTAGCATTTCTCATTTGATAACCATGTTACAAGCCTTTACCCGTTTTGTCGTGAACCTCTCTTGGCACCTGAGCTTTCCTTAACACTCTTGTATAACAAATGGCTAAAAATGTAAGTTGGGGGGAGAGACGAGAAACTTAAAAAAGGTATCAAGGCACAAAAAGAGAAAAGCAATGATGAGAAGGAAAGGCAAAAAACGACCAGAACAAAAAGAAAAATACAAAAAAAGTGAATAAGTGGAAGAGTTGAAGGGATTCTGTAACGACCCAGCCAGTCATTTTGAGAGTATTAGCCCTGAACTCCTATTTATTGCTTCCTCTATCTCACTTTGTGATTACATGACTTGCCGGGAGGATTTATTCTTATTTTCGGAGTGAAATGGGACACATAGTCCCTAAAATGGAAGCTTGAGTCATAATAATTGACCGTAGTTTGAACTGTGTGAAGACGACTTTGGAATTGAGTTTCGATGATTCCAATACTCCATAGGGTGATTTTGGTCTTAGGAGCATATTCAGATGTTGAATCGGAGGTCCGTAGGTCATTTTAGCATCGGATGTAGAAGTTTGAAGTTTTAAAGTTCATTAGGCTTGAATCGATGCGTAATTCGTATTTTTAGCATTGTTTGATGTGATTTAAAGGCTCAACTAAGTTTGTATGATGTTTTAGGACTTGTTGGTATATTTGGTTGATGTCCCCGGGGTTTCGGGTGGATTCTGGATGGTTAACAGATCGAATTTGGACTTGGGAGATGGCTGAAGGCATCAACTCTGGTGTAATCGCACCCACGCAAGATTGACCACAGGTAGGGCTGCTTATCGGGCGGATTGGGCGGTTAATTACTCTTAACGGTTTGGCTTAACGGTTATCGGATTTTAAATGTATTAATCCGCTAGCCACCCGATAAGATATTGGGCGGATTGGTATCGGTTTAGCTCTTATCGGACGGTTATCAGGCGGTTTATCGGCCTAATTCAATTTATATTGCATGCATTAATTATTTGTTGACCACCTAGCATACAAATTCAGAATAGAAAATTACACATTGAGTCGAGACACACATGTCTGCTAACGCCTACATAAGAATGATGTAGTGTGTCATGTATTGTAGAGTAAACAAAGTTGTGGCACAACACTGTTGTTCTTCTATTAAACATAGACAATAGACATTAGTTTAAAAAAAATAAAAGCAGAGGTGAATCATAGACAACAGCTTAAACAATCTTGTTGTAGGGTGGGAGAATAAGCTAAGCTAAGCCAAGCCTGGGATCTTCTGATGCATAGTACGTAAGGGTTCTGATTATTTAGGAATTAAGCGTTATAACTTAGAGATAGAGTACTGGAAAAAGTGGAAGGGTTTT
>AWOL01S0006577.1:197144-282332 GCA_000715115.1 Nicotiana otophora | reverse complement strand
GTCAAATACTGATCCGAGTCCGTTTGCTCAAAATATTGACCAAAGTCAACTCAATTGAGTTTTAAAGCTCTAATTCACATTTTAATTCATTTTTCACCTGAAAACTTTTCGAAAATTTTTTATGGACTGCACACGCAAGTCGAGTAATGGTAAATAGTGCTTAGATCACATAATTAATCATTAAATTTAAAGATGACATTTTGGGTCATCACAGGTTCGACTTATCGGTTATCGATTTTTAAATATATTAATCCGCTAGCCACTCGATAAGATATAGGGCGGATTGGTATCAGTTTAGCTATTATCGGGCGGTTTATCGGCCTAGTTGAATTTGTATTACAGAGGCCTATTTTTGTCTTTCGTGTTACACTGTTACTAGTAAATACCAGCAAAAAGTCAATTTACTTTGCATGTATTCCCACCATTTTTCGCCATTGCCTTCAATGATCGTAAAACACAAGCCATTGCTGGTTACTATATTCTTTTGGCCAACAATCTGGTCCATCTGGTGGCATTAGAATCCCATTTACCTATATATTTATAACGTGCAAAGAAGGAGATTGTTGCAATGTTATAGGTTTGAGCAACAGAAAAAAATGGAAATTCTTCAACATTGGATAAGTGGAGCTATGAAAGGGATATTTAATATATATATATATATATATATATATATATATATTTATTTATATTTAACGGGTTAACGGTTTATCCGATAAAAAAATTAAATAATCCGCCCCAAACCGATAATGCGTTAATAATAAAATTTCAATCCATTAAACCGATAACCCAATTTGAATTATGGTATATATATAATTCTTAACGGGTTAACGGTTTATTCGATAAGAAAATTAAATAATCCGCCCCAAACCGATAAATAGTTAATAATAAAATTTCAATCCATTAAACCGATAACCCAATACTAATAAGCATTAAGCCACATTCGATTTTCGGTTTCGGTTCGATTTTGAACACGCCTTACGTGTAGTGTTACAAATTATAAAATATGGGTAGTTTTCTCATTATTTTGCACATGTGAGTTGTGACATGGCACCATAATTCAAATTTGGAGATCCGTGTCTTTTAGCGGGACAATGCACTATATGCAAAAACGACTGGACTAAAATTCGGATTGATTTTCGGCCCGATTTACAAAATTATCCCCCGTCATCTTCCCCCACTTTGCACCTCCCCGGCGAACTCCTCCTCCGCCGTTTTGCCCCTCACCTTCTCCTCCGGCGAGATCGAGCTGTAAGTTTTCTCTCTCTCTCTCTCTCTCTCTCTCTCTCCTTTCTTATTCTCTTTCTAGAATTCGACATAAAACCCTAATTCCTTTTTACGAAATGATTATTTATGGTAAATTACGAATTGTTTCTTCCGAAGAAGCTAGGGTTTTCGAGCATTCAGTGAAAAAGCAAAAATGAAGGCTACATTGGGGAATGTGCCCAGAAAAAAGCTAGCTGATATTAGCAACATACCACAAGAGATGAGATTGGGTAGCCAAAATGACAAGTCACAACATATCTCAATTGGTCCAAAAGAGTACATAGACATGCTCAAGAAGGTAAATTCTCTGTTTTTTTGGTAGTGGTATATTGTGTTAAAAAATGGCGTTCTTAATTTCAGCTTGATTTGGCCCTTTTTGGGAATTTATTTGCAGGAGAATATTGAATTGATGAAGATGTTAGCTGACAGGAAGTATCCTTTATTTATAAAGGAATTGCATTTGCTTATAATTGTTTATAGATAGAAGCATATCCAGAACTTAGAGCCAATGGGTGCAAAGGGTGAAGTTGTGTGTGTGTTTGTGTGTATATACTTTGACCTTCTCCAGAGGTGGCTCTACTCAATGATTAGTGCGTTCGCAGTAAAATATTTGTAAATATTTTGTGAATTTTCTTAATACATATATAGGCCAAGCCTGGGTAGAAGTTACTGAGTTCACGTGAACCCATAGGTTACAATCTAAATCCGCCCCTGTCCGTCTCTGTTTGTGGGTGGCCTTAACTACACCTATTTGAGTTTCACATAGGCAAGATAAAGTCCACAATAAAAGGAGGATTGCGGTAAAATGATGGTTTGTGTAAAAATAATCATAATATGTTGAATCTTCTAAACATTGAGTTAATCAAAACATGCTCTCCTAGACACATGCTAGATTGATAATTGGATGTAGTGCTAATGGGTAAGGGGTCTTCGAACTAAATGAGCTGAAATATAGCAGAATGGATATGAGAATTCACATAGTCGTTTCCAATTTTCTTGGGATTAAAGGCATAGTTGATTGAGTTGAATGATAGTAGGTAGCTTTCTTACTTAGCATTGGTATTATCCCTTTTGTTCTTGCGAGCCTGTTCCTTGATTCGTGTTCTCAATAGCAAAATAATTGAATTAACTGGAGCTGAGATACAGAAGATGAGAATTAATCTGCAGAAAATACAGCAACAGAACCATCAACTTGCGCAATCAAACAGTCAAATGCTTGCGGTTTGTTTTCCTTTCTCATAATCAAGCTAGTTAAGTTTTAAGACCATTTACTTTCCCGTTTAGTTACAAAAACTGTTGCTTTTTGCATTTTTCTCAGGAATTAAATTCAGCTAAAGATAGGGTAAGCACTTGAATGCCACACCAGTTCTACTTATAAGATCGGATTGGTGATTTTCTCCTTGAGCTAATGTAAGTGCTACTTATTGAACAGCTCAAAACATTACAACATGAGCTAGGATGTACAAATGGCATACTTAAAGCTAAAAAGCTTGAAGCAGAGGTTAGTCAGGTTTAGCTAACTCAAATCTGTTGTTGTTTAAGTTGTTTTTCCTTTCATTTTTGATTGAGTTTTCTTTTTAATCAGGAGATAGCAAAACAAAAAATGTGCCAGCTGTTGAATGATGAGGTGCATAGACAATTTTTTTGTACTGTTATGGAACTAGTGGTAATTTACTCTTTGCTGTCACTTTTTGAAGGTGGATCCCATCAAGATTGAAGAGGCAGGGGATTCCTTTTTGGGAAATGGAGATAATGATAAACCTGCAAATATCAAAAGGAGGCTTCAGTCAAAGAGTGAGTGTAATACATGGATATCAGGTGATATTGCTGTTAAGAAGTGCCTAAAATTCTTGCTTTTGTTTTTCATTCTTTCCTTGTGACATTTAGGTTTGGGCTCTTCTAAACAAGTTCAACCCCAGGACAATGCTGAAAATAAAAGGTTAGTCTACTTTGAACTTGTAGAATGTGATATCAATTTTATGATGTTAAAGATTCTAAATATTGCTAAGAAAATTGTTCATAATGACTTTATGCTGTCTTTGCAGACCCCGTGTAAGAAGGCAATCTGCTCGGTTTAAACCTGAAGCAATGAAACATGATGAAAATGATTTTGAGGTAGACGACAAATGCCACCAATGTTTAATCTAGTCCAGCAATGGTTCAACTTTCTTTTGGATATCATCTAGTGACTTAGAAAGCAATCCTGCATTGTGGTTTGAATCTAAAGAGTTTGGAAGTTCGTCTCCGAGTAGGCCTAAGTTGTTTTCTCTTTCACTTTTGACTGGAGTATTCTTTTTAATCAGGAGATAGTAAAACAAAAAATGTGCCAGCAGTTGAATAATGAGGTGCATAGACAAATTTTTGACTATTAGATAACTGTTATGGATCTAGTGGTAATTTACTCTTTTGCTGTTTGAAGGTGGAACCAATCAAGTGTGAAGAGGCAGGGGATTCTTCTTTGGAAATTGGAGATAACGATAAACCTGCAAATATCAAAAGGAGGCCTCAGTCAAAGTGTGAGTATAATATCCGATTATTCTATAATCTTTGCTGTTAACAGCCTAAACTTCTTGCTTTTGTTTATCATTCTTTCCTTGTGACATGTAGGTTTGGGCTCTTCTAAACAAGTTCAGCCCCAGGATAAGGCTGACAATAAAAGGTTAGTCTACTTTGAACTTTTAGAATTTGCCAATTTCTATGATGTTAAAGATTCTAAATATTGTTAAGAGAATTGCTCATAATGACTTTATGCTGTCTTTGCAGACCCTGTTTAAGAAGGCAATCTGCTCGATTTAAACCTGAAGAACCAAAGCAGGATGAAGATTATTTTGAGGTTGAAGACAAATGCCCACCAATGGTTAATCTAGTCCAGCAAAATGGTTCTGCCTCCTTTTCTATGTCGACTAATGACGTCGAAAGTAATCCTGCATTGAGGTTTGAATCTACAGAGTTTGGAAGATTGTCTCTGAGTAGGCCATTAAGAAATGCAGCTAAGAAGATCCAGTCTTACAAGGAAATTCCTTTGAACATAAAAATGCGCAGACCGGTATGAACAACCATCTTTTGTACTGACCTATTCAGTGTAGGAGCTAGTACTGAACGATAAAATGCTGAACGGCATCTTTTGTTGGGTTGTCTCGTGTAATTTTTGCTGAACTTTTTCTCCAACTCGAGGTCGTCTCCCATTTCACTCTCCCGGCAAACATGTACATACATGTTTCCTGAGTAAATGTTCTTATTGCCTGCTGTAAATCCTGATTAAATGCATCTTTTACTGTGATTGATTATTGATGAAATTAGTTTGAGCCACTTGCTTCTTCATCTGATCATACTATGACAAAAAATGTGTTAAAAATCTGTTGATATCATTCAACTTATCCAGCCCATTTCTTGGCTATAAGTTCGTCTTTTGACTTTGCTCTACCTCAGAGATGAAGAATTTGCTGTAAAAGAAACTTGGGACTTTCGCTTGCAATTTGACCCGCAGAGGTAAAGGACCCATCTCCTCTACTCTGCTTTCTCGGAGACGCCCAGTAAATGAATCTCTTTGTTGGTCAGGATAAACAAAATACATTTCTCGGTGCGTGATTTGATCATGTCCTGCGTCCGATTTTTATACGATACGATACGAAAATGGTTTGAGGAATTAGTATAAAATCTATCTCTGTAGGTAGTTAAGAGGAGGACAAGCTTCTTGATATGACTATACATACAGCTAAAAGAATCTAGACTTTGTACGAAAGCAAAGGATCTTGGACTTCCTTTGATATTGGATCATAGATAGTTGACAAAAGAAGAATAACGACGTGGCCACCTGTCTTTCTTTATGTACTCAGTTCTCATCTATGGAGGGATACATTTCACATAATTTTGTACGAAGCACTCTTATTTGGGACAATGAACCAGATTCCAATTTTAAGATATGGAAAAAATCGATTAGGTTTGGTTTGGTATTTTGAGTAAACAACATATAAGTATATAATTTATATACATATTTTTAAGATTTTATATAAAATTTTCTTTAAAAAATATCTAGAAATATTTGGGATACTCTTTTGGTATGTCATATTTCTTTAAGATCATATGTTTGTCAATTTTTTTAACTTTTAGTAAACACATATTCACTTATCAAAACTTTATCTATAACTTTAATAAAGGAAGATTGAAATAATATTCATGTAACAAAAAAAATCCGATAAAACCGAAGCAATCCAAACCGATATAGTTGGTTTGATTTGGTTTTGATAAAATCCGAACCAACCCGGTTCATGTACATCCCTAATTGTGATTATCATCATTTGATGACCTATAAGAAGCACCGGAATACCACAATAAATATTTAGACTTCATCTTGTTCTAAAGCTTAGCTGGTACTCAAGGAGGCTATATCTGCCTGTTAGTCAAATACGGATCCACGATTTAAACTATATGGATTCAATCTTTACGGATTATAGTATTGAACCTATTATATTTGTAAAGTTATGGGTTAATATTTATCATTTTTTGTAATTTTAATGGATTCTCGCACACTAATTTATGCTACGTGTTAAAAGTTTTGAATTTATATTCGGTGCAGAAACACCTTAAGTAGGTCCCAGACATCTATTTAGAGCCTAGTCTGGCCATCTAACTAGGGATGGTATGCAAAAGAAGTGTTCAGTTGTACTCCTTATATTGAAAATAACTCCATAATTCCAAAAAGAGTTCAATAATACTGCTTCAATATCACTTACGATTGAATCTGGGAGACCATTATATTCTGAATATAACCTTCATCAATACATTAGCTATAGAGTGAACATTATGAGAATAATTCAGAGAAATAAAATGGACATTTTTGCTCAGTCTTTCAACCACCACTTATATGACTTTATATATAGGACATTGGACTTGGACCGACCATCTATGAAATCTATGCTAATTTGTGAACCAAACCATATAAAAAATGGCAAGTAGTTGCAGGAGACCAGGATAAGCAGCAAAATCAGCTTTATTTTCCATATAAGGCAATAAAATTATTCTGCACGACAAGAACAACTACTTATATTATACCTTAGTAATCATGATCAGATAAGGCAATAAAATTATTAGAAGCCCTATTTTAGGTAAAACTCCTAATTTAAACCCTGTGAATCTCTCTAATTGCGCCAACTGCCAATGAGATCACTTCATGATCTTCCCAAGCAATTGAAGAAGAGATATTACGAATATCTTTCCTCCGAAAAATACAATAAATAATCTTCTATATTATATTAAAAAGATGATAGTGAAACATGATGTTAAGCCTAGCTAGTGCCGTGTTGAGAAAATGCCACTTGGCACCTTTAAAGCATACAACAACAACAACAACCCAGTGAAATTCCACTAGTGAGGTTTGAGGAGGGTAGTGTATACGCAGACCTTACCCCTACCCCAAAGAGGTAGAGAGACTGTTTCCGAAAGATCCTCGGCTTAAGGGTACACCTTTAAGACATAATCTAAATAAATTTAGATAAATCTAATAATAAGGATTAAGACAAAATAGATTTGATCAAATTTAATTTATGGTAAAATTCAATTAAGATTGGCTCATATTTTTAGTAGATTTTGAAAGCTTTCCAAAAATAAGAATTCCTATTTTAATAGTTATTCACTAACCAAAAAATCAATTTTATAATTTTTATATTTCTAAAAATATTACTTAGAGAAATAAAATAATAGTGAAAGTATTATTACAACAACTAGATATAATGTATTCAAACAAATAGTAAAATATTTTTCAATAATTAATATCTTAATTGAGTGTAGTTAGTTTAAATTTGAATAAGATAATTTTCTGAAAATGCCGTCCAATTTTAAAAAATAGAAAGATAAGATTTATTTGAATTTGAGATGAGATTTATTTTTCCCAAAAATTATAAGACAAATCATATTTTTGAATATAAGCAACAAAGGCAAAGTTACTATTGAAATAATTTTTAATTTTTATCTGTATTATATTAATATGAATGTGATAGAAATGAATATTAAATTTAAATAAGCTAATAAAAAGACAAATGACAATATAATAATATTAAGGATTGAATAACGTAATAAAAAATATAAGAAACAAATAGAGAAAAGATTAAAACAAAACAAAAAAATTCATCATAAAACTTATTCAAGTTTGAGATGAGATTTGTTTTTAGTTTACTATGATAAGAAAGGTCGTGTTGTGGATAAAGCCACATAACTCAAGTCATAGATAAATAGAAAATATTAAATATTAAATAATATAATAAATTAGAGATAATGTGAAGTTTTTTATTCAAAGAATTAGTTTAAAATAAAATAAAGTAACTATACAGTATTTAAAAATATTATCGACAAATTGTAACAATTAAAAAATAAAATATTTATTTTAAAGAGTAAAAACAGTATATATTTATCTATATTATATTAAAATATAGTAGTTGATAATAATGTTAAATAAAGTGATAAGTTAATGAAAATCCACATTGAAATATGATAACATTATATATTAGATAACGTAATAGCAAAATTAAGGAAGATAATTAAAATTTTAATATTAGAAATTAAAGGGAAAGTCTATATGAACTTGAGATTGAAAGTTTTTAAAATTATAATGAGTAAATTCAAACTATGGAGAGGACCACGAAATTAAAGTCTTACTAGATTTAAAAAAAGTTGATAACAAATTTAAATTTTAAAAATATAAAATAAATGTCTAATGTAGGTAATTTTACTAACAAAAATTAAAAGTCAAATTTGTATATTGAAACTAAAAGAGAATTTTTTTAATTGAATGTAATGAAAAAGAGAATTTTTTTAATTGAATGTAATGAAAAATAACTATAAGAACACTCAATAGATTTGCAATATAATAATCAAAGAACTTATGCATTAACATTTTAGACTAATTCAAAGTTACAATTTAAAATAAAATGTGAAATTATTTTGATTATAATAAAAAAATAGGAAGTGATATGTTTTTGGAGCATTTGATGCCGTCAGTTAATTCTCAACATGAAGGCCTTGACGTTAGAATGTCGTTTGTACAACAACAACAAAAGAAGCAAACTAAAATACTGAGTACCAACATTACATCATAAGCTGGCGTTGAAGAAGGATGAGGAGCATATACTTGTATGGGAAAAGGTGAACTCAGGATTTTATCACGACGAGGACACTGTATTTTAATATAAACATATCAATAGGTTTATGTAACCAATAAATAAGCTCACTAATATAAGTTAATTGAATTTAAACAAAAAAATTCATATATATTATTATTTCAACTTATTTATAACGATAGTATTCGAGCCATCTTGCACAAATTTCTATCATTCACAAATAATTATGCATTGTTTTAGGAAAATTTCAAGGTTACATAATATTTTTAAAATTACCTTCACATGGTAATTTTAATTTTTTTCACTAAGTATAATATCAAAAAAAAAAAGTTGTATATTTTGAATAGTTCAAATTTATTTTTTAAGTAAAAATTAGTTCGTACATGTTTTTCCTAAGTTTAATCATGAAATGGTCTTATTTTTCATTAATAAGTAGATTGGTTATAAAATCATAACATTTGACTAATTTAAATATAATTTGAAGTAAAAACCCCACTTGGTCCACTTGAGGAATTCAATGTTTGAGCGTTAAACCAATTGCTTTGGGTCGTACAATGATGGGATATTACGGGATATTCCATTGGGTTAGTTATCCCACCTTCTAGAAAGAATAGCTAATTGTAGACATATAAAATTTATTAGGTCTAATCCATACAAAATTTGAATTAAATTCAATTGAGTTAAATAATTAATTTGGACTTTACAAATTAAATTAGTCCATTTTATTATTTTCAAGCCCAAGGTCAATTTCATCTTAAGGCCCAGACTCATGCCAGGTGTCAAGTGACATGGCATATCTAGTCAAACTGCAAGCCAACAAGATGACACCACGTGTTAAATGATGTGGCAATCCAAGTCAAAAAGCAAGAACCAACCACAGGTCGCCAAGTGGCTAAAATGACATGTCTTAGCCAATCACAAGCAAGCTTATCACATAGCTTGTGAGATAAGTTTGATGACTCACATGAGCCAATCAGAATCAAGGCAGAGAGTTCCTATGTAACTCGATTGTCCACCCTCTACAACTATAAATAGAGGGGCTACATAACTATCTGAGGACATTCAGAGTTGGAGAAGAACATTCCGCAATTGGTGAAGACATCCATAAACAGAGAGATCAATCATCAAGTACATAATTCTTCAATAAAGGAGTGATAAACGGAGTTCTTCCTGGAGATCAACTCGAAACAACAAAGTGTTGCTCGGCGTTCTTGGCGATTTAATACATCACAAAGAGGTCTATAACATCCTACATTCGAGAAAGACGCTTCTCAAGCCCTCGAATCACGGAGAATTTCATAGAGGAGTATCAAGGGATACAAAGAATTGTACTCATAAATATTTATCAATAAAATCTCTTCTTCAGATTATTTTTGTTGCAGTTTATTTTCCGTACTATGAAAATTTATTGCGAACTTATTTCGGCTCGGAATAACCCAGAACCCACGATGCGACCCGTTCCGTTTCTTTCCTCGATTATTTTAAATCATTTTTTCCGGAATATTTCAAACGGTAAATGTTCTCACCTGTATGAACATCCATGGCTGTTTCTAAAAGGTTGCAAAACTTTTCAGAAACAGTGCCAGAAAATGGCTATAAATATACCTTGATCCCAAAATCTTTTCTTACGAAATTTTCAGAGCTTCTTCTCCTTCTTCTGCACAATTAAAATTCTAGTGTGGTTTGCAGCCTTCGAGTGATTCGCCGTTTCACCGGTATTTTTGGTACCAACAGTCTGGTGAGTTAAAACGTTCTATCCTAATAGGATAATATTACAGCACCTCGGGTACTTGAGAATAATAATTTCCTTAAGGACACACTGTGCATTCAGTGGGCTCGATTTTATTTCAAAATTATTATTTAGATTCTGGTTGATTATTTCAACATTTTGTTGCTACTAATTTTCTGTTTTCTGTTTCAGAAAAATTTACTGTTTCATTATCAATTATAGTAATACATATACGATAACAATCTTAAGGAAATTATTTTTTATATTATAATCTGTATTCTGTTTTTGGAGATTAAAACCTGTGTGGTTTTCTACTCCTTCTGAATTTTTCTATTCTGATTTGAAGATATAAAAACTTCATCGGAGTATTAAAATTAAGAAACAATTTGAAGAACATAAAAACTTCATCGTTTTCTATGAAACATTATATAAAAACTTCGATTTTTATTTATTAAACGTACTGTTTATCATTAATTACAGTACTGTTTTTTGTACTTGTTTTTACCATTAATTGAACACTTATGTTGTTGGGAGTGAGAAATGGCTATGGAAATCCTTCTATGACTGTTGCGGCAACAACAATAGCTTCATCGAGCCAAACTATTGTTCCACCGGCCGAAAAATCGGGAAAATTTCTGGAGCCAACTTCAAAGGATGGTAGCAAAGGGTGTTTTTTTGTCTTACCATACTTGGTATGCAGAAGTTCACCAGTGAAGACCCTCCAGTGCATGCCACCGATACGCTGGACAATGAGAAGTTCATGATTGTTGAGGCGTAGAAATAGGAAGACTTTCTTTGCAAAGGCTATATCCTAAGTGCTTTAGAAGATGGCTTGTACATTGTCTACAGTGCTATGAAAAATTCTAAAGAATTATGGGACCACTTGAGAAGAAGTACAGGACTGAAGATGTATGCTTGAAAAAGTTTGTGGTTGCCAAGTTTCTAGACTATAAAATGATAGACAACAAAACTGTTGGAACCCAAGTTCAAGAGCTTCAGCTTATTTTTCACGACCTTATTGTTAAAGGTATGATAGTGAATGAAGAATTTCAAGTAGCTGCAATGATTGAAAAATTGCCTCCTTCGTGGAGAGATTTCAAAACCTATCTTAAGCACAAGCGCAAAGAAATAAATTTGGAAGATCTTGTGATTCGTCTCAAGATTGAGGAAGACAACAAAGCAGCCGAGAAGAAGTCTCGTGGAAATTCAACGATTATGGGAGCTAATATCGTTGAGGAGACTGCTCCAAAAAGTAAGAAGAGGAAAAGGTCTTCTGGACAAACTAAGGAGCAGAACAAGAAGAAATTCAAGGGCAACTGCTACAATTATAGAAAAGCTGGTCACAAAGACCTGATTGTCGTCTCCCGAAAAAGGATAAGAAAAAGGGATAGGCCAACATAGTGGAGAAGAATGATGACATCAATGATCTGTATGCAATGCTTTTGGAATGCAATCTAGTTGAAAATTCGAAGGAGTGGTGGATTGACTCTGGAGCCACTCGACATGTTTGTGCTGTCAAAGAAGTATTTGCGACTTACTCTACTACCGATCCCGAAGAAGAGCTTTCCATGGTAAATACTGCAATAGCCAATATTGAGGGTTATGGGAAGATATTCCTGAAGATGACGTTCGGCAAGGTGTTAACGCTCAACAACGTTCTTCATGTTCCTACTATAAGGAAGAATTTAGTTTCAACTTCTTTACTTGTTAATAATGGATTCAAATGTGTATTTGTATTTGACACAGTTGTTGTAAGCAAGAATGAAATGTATGTTGGAAAGGGCTACCTCATAGAGGGCCTTTTCAAACTCAATGTAATGGTTGTTGACAGTATTAATAAAATTTCAGCTTCTTCTTATTTATTGGAGTCAAATGATTTATGGCATATTCGTTTAGTACATGTAAATTACAAAACCTTGCGGAAGTTAATTAATTTAGAAGTATTGCCTTAATTCGAGTGTAATAAATCAAAATGTCAAACATGTGTTGAATCTAAGTTTGTAAAATATCCTTATAAGTCTGTTAAAAGGAATTTAAATCCTTTAAACTTAATTCATACTGACATTTGTGATATGAAACCGACACCATCTCAAGGTGGGAAAAAGTATTTTATAACTTTTATTGACGATTGTACTCGATATTATTAGGTTTATTTGGTTGATAGTAAGGATGAAGCAATTGAAACATTTAAGCAATACAAGAATGAAATGGAGAATCAATTGAATAAAAAGATCAAAATGATTAGAAGTGATAGGGGTGGAGAATATGAATCTCCGTTTGCTTAAATATGTTCGGAATATGGAATTAGCCATCAAACTATTGCCCCCTACAAACCTCAATCCAATGAAATTGCGGAAAGGAAAAATCGGACATTAAAGAAAATGATGAATTATTTATTAATAAGTTTCGGATTACCACAGAGTTTATGGGGGGAAGCTATCCTTATAGCTAACCGAATACTCAATAGAGTACCCCACAACAAAACACAATCTATTCCATATAAAAAATGGAAAGGAAGAAATGCCAACTTGAAATATTTTAAAGTATGGGATGTCTAGCAAAGGTAGAAGTACCTTTACCCAAAAGAATAAAAATCGAAAAAAAGACTGTGGATTGGGTTTTCATTGGATATGCTACAAACAGTAAAGCATGTCGGTTTTTGGTTCATAAATCTGATAATCCCGAAATTCATGTTAATACGGTAATTGAATTAGATAATGCTGAATTCTTTGAAAGCATCTATCTGTATAAAACTGAATGCGAGTCGTTAAGTGAAAGACCTAAACGACCACAGGAAGAACCAAAGAAAAATACTCTAAGTGAAGAAGATCCAAAGCATAGCAAACATCAAAGAACATCTACTTCCTTTGGACCAGATTTCGTGACATTCTTGCTTGAAAATGAGCCTTAAACTTTCAAAGCAGTTATGTCATCTTCCGATTCAACATTTTGGGAAGAGGAAGTCAATAGTGAGATTCTATCAATTTTGGATAATCATACATGAGAATTGGTTAATCTTCCTCTAGGAAATAAGCCTTTAGGTTTGAAATGGATATTTAAACGGAAAATGAAAGTTGATGGCACTATTGACAAATATAAGGCAAGATTTGTTGTCAAAGGTTATAAAAAAGAAAGGCCTTGATTAATTTGACACTTACTCGCTAGTAACGAGGATAACATCTATTAGGGTGTTAGTGGTACTGACGACTGTGTATCTTGAAATACATCAAATGGATGTTAAAATAACTTTCTTAAATGGAGAATTGGAGGAAGAGATTTACATAGAACAACCTTGGGATTTTGTAGTTCCGGGTAAAGAAAAGAAAGTAAGCAAACTAGTTAAGTCGCTTTATAGACTTAAACAAGCACCCAAACAATGGCATGCCAAATTTGATCAAACAATATTGGCAAGTGGGTTTAAAATCAATGAGTGTGACTAATGCGTTTATATTAAAAACACTCCAGGTCATGAAGTTATTGTTTGTTTATATGTTGATGATATGTTGATAATGATAAAAACTATGGCAGATATACTTGCTACTAAGTGCATGTTGGCTAGCAAATTCGACATGAAAGACTAAGGAGTTGTTGATGTGATCCTAGGAATCAGAATTCACAAGACTCCACAAGGTCTAGCATTATCACAGCCCCACTACATTGAAAAGGTACTTGACAAGTTCAAGTATTTGAATTTCAAGATTGCCAAGACTCCAATTGACGTGAGTTATGCACTTCAAAAGTATGAAGGTGAAAGTGACTCACAACTGGACTATGCAAGAGTATTGGAAAGTTTGATGTATATCATGAATTGTACGCGACTAGATAGAGCATGTGCTATTAGCAAACTGAGTCGATTTACAAGTAATCCCAATCAAATACGTTGGATGGCAATGAAATGAGTTTTGGGGTATCTGAAACATACCCAAAAATATGTTTTGCATTATAACAAATATCCCTCCCTGATCGAGGGATATAGTGATGCAAATTGGATCACCGGATCATCTGAAGTTAAATCCACGAGCGGATATATTTTCACAATTGGGGATGGAGCAGTGTCCTGAAAATCATCCAAACCAACGTGCATCGCCCGTTTTACAATGAAATCTGAATTCATAGCTTTAGACAAGGCAGTTGAAGAAGTTGAATGGCTCCGAAATTTCCTGAAAGATATTCCATTTTGGACCAAACCTTTGGCACCTATATGTATACATTGTGATAGTCAAGCGACAATAGGCAAGGTAGGGAGCGTTATGTATAATGGGAAATCTCGTCACATTCGATGGAGACATAATACTGTTAGACAACTACTCTCTAGTGGTGTTATCACGATTAACTACGTAAAGTCAAGAGATAACGTGTCAGATCCACTTACAAAAAGCCTATCTAGAGAGGCAGTTGAAAGATCATCGAAGGGAATGAGATTAAGGCCTAGGACAAGTCATCATGGCGGTAACTCTACCTAGTAAACTGGAGATCCCAAGAGCTAGGTTCTAAGAGATCAAACAAAGTTATAAATGACGGTTCAATATTGTCAAATAACTCAACCCATTCTCATGATGAAGACAATGTTCAAAAATTAAGGTAAAACATTAAGGCTTTTTGATGAGTCAATAAAGCTTAAAGCTTTTTAATAATTTGCTAAGTGTAGAAGGAAATGAACAGACTTACCGATGTGAATATGAAGTGTAAGCCGCTTCAAGGGGAATGAAAGTAAAGGCCCATTCTCTAAGCACTTATGAAACCAGGCGGTGTTCATGACTAAAACGAACACAACCGTGAGAACCATAGATGGTTAAGGGTTGATTGTATGACTTATGTTGTCTAGGTATACAACAAAGCTTGACGGTTCAAAGATATCAAATCTACCGATTGACCGAGTATATCCGATATAAGTTCACTACGGAAAGTTCAAAGGGAAATCTACTTATCCAAATACAATTAATCCTTGCATGTAAATCACACACTCGTCCGTGCATTCCTTTGTCTTATAGCCATTCCCCATTCATGTGGGGGATTGTTGGGATTAAAAGATTAGTGAATGGGAAATGGAGGGAAGAAAGTGGAGGGAAAATGAGCTCCATTTTGCTTTGGAAAGAGCAAGTGTCGCTCATTGGTGGTGGAAAGAAAAGTGAATGTGTTTGTATTGAGAAAGCACTTCTCTTGGTGTTAAATAGGTTGGAAAGAAAGTAAGCCTCGCATCGTCGTTGTCGTCGCTCGCTCGGCTCGGTTTCGGTTTCTGATTCGGATTTGGATTTGGTCAAAGATCGATTGATTGAATAATCTTTTTGGACAAAATTTCTTCCAATTATTTAATTAATTAATAAAAATTCAACCCAGAATAACCCAGGACCCGTGATGCGACCCGATCAGTTTCTTTCCTGAATTATTTTAAATCTTATTTTCCAGAATATTTCAAACGGGAAATGTTCCCACCTGTTCCAAAATCCATGGCTGTTTCTGAAAGGTTACAAACCTTTTCAGAAATGGTGCCAGAAAATGGCTATAAATATGCCTTAATCCTAGAATCTTTCCTTACGAAATTTTCTGAGCTTCTTCTCTTTCTTCTGCACAATTAAAGTCTAGTATGGTTTGCAGCCTTCGAGTGGTTCATTGTTTCACCAGCGTTTTTGCTACCAACACTCTGGTAAGTTAAATTGTTATATCCTGGGAGGATAATATTCCAGCATCTCGGGTACTTGAGGGGAATAATTTTCTTAAGGACACGTTGTGCATTCAGTGGGCTCTATTTTATTCTGAAATTATTGTTCAGATTCTAGTTGATTATTTCAATATTTTGTTGCTACTAATTTTTTGTTTTTTGTTTCAGAAAAATTTACTGCTTCATTATCTATTATAGTAATACAGATACGATAACACCCATGGCATTTAACAGCTTCTATAGTCCCTTAACTACACGTCTTGTTGTTGAGTCGTGGGCGCAAGGATCTACTTCTTCTATTTGAATCTCCCATACATGAGCATATACATCACTCTCAAAAGTTCCATCATAAGCTTCATGGATATCAAAAATTCGAGTATACACAACTTTTGGGGAAATGGCCAAATGGGTATTTTCACATGATGATCTCTCTGCAGCATCGAGTACGTCTTTTATATGGAGATTTTTCTCATTTCTTATTGCTCAAAACATCAATATATCCACATCTTGTGTGCCTTATTGTTCTGAAACCGTGACCTTTTGAGGTCCTTCATAAGTTTGCAATAGAATAAACAAGGAGATACGATTTGTGATGATAGCCAAAGCCATTACATGCGAAGCTGTAGAATTAACTTCAAAAATATTTGTTAAGCTAGCTAAAATGAATTAAGCCCCCATATTTGACATGATTATAATTCTTGATGTCCGAATTTTATAGGATCAAACCGTTGGTGATTCCGACGCTCCTAGTTCAAGATACAGTTTTTCTTGGCCGAAAGTATGCAAGCCTGAAAGCTCCCTGCAGTTAGGTCAATTTCAAAATATTTTTGTTGACAGCCCGAAAATTGTTACGCCATGAAATTTATAGGTGTTTCAGGTATCTGAGTTTACTTTCTAAAGGCATAAACGGATCACCATTTGGAGATTCCTAACTCGAGATATGAATTTTTTCACCAAAGCACGCAAAGATGAAGAGCAATTTCGGCAAAAAAGACGGATCAAATTTAAGAAATTGCTGGGGCCAATCTGGAAGGTATCCTTCCATGATATCTTGAGAATTTCGTTGTTTCTGGGTATTCTTGCTAATGGAGTAGACGGATCATGATTTGGGCACTCCTATCTCGAGATATCAATCTTTTGACGAGACTGTACAATGCTGTAAAGTTAAAACGCTGGACACATTTATTAGCTTCAAAACAATATTTCGGCTAATCCTCAAGGAATTTGGTGCTTAATTTTTGATATGTTTCAGCGCCTCGAGTTATAATTCTTTAGGAATAAGCGGCTTGTGAGTTCATCGCTTCTGCATCGAGAAATAAATACTTTTTTTGCAGAGACGCGCTAGGTGCTTGCTCGCCGAAGTTGGAAAGGCCTGCTCCACTTGTCTTCCTCCTCGTCAACCTACAATGATGCGATGTAATACATGTTAGCTCGCCAAATATGAAATATGGTCTCTCTAAGCCTATTAGAGTAGGAATTTTGTTGCCGAGGTTGAAAATACACTTATGTATCTCTCTCGCCAAGCCGCAACAAAGAGCCGAGAGGTTCGCTAGCAATGCATCTTCTTAGGGATATCAAGATCGCTGGAACTCTCTCAAAATCATGTAAAAAAAAATATCTTGAAAATCCTCGGTGCCAGTAGCACGACGTTTCAGCAACACGGTACTTCAACTACATTCATAAATATCGACGCAAATGACATGAAGCTTTTGATTTCACATGATTAATTGGTGTCGATGGTGCAAAGCTCCGTTCAGCAGTAAATATCAATTTTGACGACAAGACACTTAATTCGACATAAGGGTTACTTCTATCTTCTTGTAGAGTATTGTGTGCTTCTACATGTGGTTCCTACTGGTTGGGTTTGTTAACGACGATAGACGCATTCGGTGCACTAACTAAGATTTTCTGCTTTCAGACTAATGCTGATTTCGTTTAGTGGTTTAGCTGCTTCATGAATACTTCTCCATAGCCCCACATTCTAAGAAGAGAAGAAAAAAGGTTAGCATGAGTAACAAAAAGTTTGATTAAAACTAATTAGCATGGAAAGGGAAGTTAAAATTAGGGAGCCTCGTTAATCTCTAGCCTCGACCATGAGTTAGGTCGTTGAGTATCTGAAACCAGCAGTTCCACCAGCTACGCACAAGCAATAAAGACAACGGCACAGAGCTTTCACTCAGCAACAAGAACCGGTGTCAATGACACGGCGCTTCAATGCGGATGGTGAACATTGCGACGTGCACTTCTCCGTCAAATCTCGATAGATCGTACGTTTCATGAACCTCTTCCCTAAAACAAGGAGTAGTGATCATCCACTTCTTCGCTTGATGTGGATTGGAGAACTCGCCATGTATATTTGTTTCCAAACCTGCAAAGAAAAGGGGAGAAGTATATGATGTCCGACCAATCCTTCTGATTTTCATCGCTCGATTCAAAGTTTACAGTGACGAGATTAAAAATGATAGAGCTTTGATCCTTGCATATGTTGTAGATCTCATAGTCTCCTTTCCAATGGTGAAAACGGTTCGTGATTTAGACTCTCCGATCTCGAGAGTGCGCAAAGATGTGAGATCAATACGGGCCAGACGTGTAACTTCAAAAATTAATTCCAGCTGATACAAAAGGAGATTTGTGCTGATTTTTTGATATGTTGCAGTCCTATGAGTTTAGTTTCGGTAAAAACAAGTGGCTTATGATCTGAAGTCTCCTATAACAAAATATGAATTCTTTTTCGCAAGGGTGCAAAGCTGCCTGACTGGTACTGCAGTTAAAACAAGGCATGACTGATATTCTTTGTTGTGTTTTAGAGGGAGAAATAAAGGAAGAAAGACGTGAAAGCAGACTACGAGCAGCCTTATTTAGCGTGAAAGTTACCATATATTCACGACTCTCATATGTCAAGGTAAAGGCAATAAAGATCCCTTATATAGATTTTTTAAGGTGGTGGAACTTTCCTTATGGAAAAAAAATCTTCTTAAAGTAAAATAGAAAATTCTTATTTGACTTGAAAGTTTTAAATGGTAAATATTCATTAGAAGGTAACTTTTGAGAAGTATTTGAAAATTTGCCGCTGTAACGCCGGGGAATAAGAAGTTGATCGAGACTGAAAATTTTAAAGGAATCCTTTTTCACATAAAGTAGTTAAGTAATACAAGGAAGGAGTCCAACAATTTAGTATTTAAAAAAAAATACTAAATTTAAAATACTTCAACTTAGGCCAAGTAGCTGAAGAGTTGTTTCCAGCTTAGGTTGGCCAAATGCACGGGAGAAGTCAAGTTCCTTACCTTCTCACGTCAATCCAAGATAGGTGATCAAGTTCCCTACAAAGACTCCTATGTGGAATTTGAACCTTTAGCTAAGTGAATGTACTTGGATTGATCATACATATTAATTTGTTGTACACATGGAATGTAATTAGATTCATCCAAGTTTACAGCTCATTGTTTGAACATAGTAATCCTCTCCCAACGGGTACATTATTTAATTAAATTAAGTACTTATTCTACCAAACAAGGGAGGAGTTGGACGTGCAAATTCGGCAATTTGTTTCAGGTGAGAATGGTATCGAACAAATTGTCTTCACCTAAAACGATGACCTGCACGGATACTTCAAGTCTCGTCTCTATGGTTCGTCAAGTCTACACCTCGACAAATCTTGAAGTAGAGGGCATATGTATACATATAAAATTTATTGGGTCTAATCCATACAAAATTTGGATTAAATTCAATTGAGTTAAATAATTAATTTGGTCTTTACAAATTAAATTAGTCTATTTTATTATTTTCAAGCCCAATGTCCATTTCATCTTAAGGCCCAGACTCATGCCATGTGTCAAGTGACATGGCATATCTAGTCAAACTGCAAGCCAACAAGATAACACCACGTGTTAAATGATGTGACAATCCAAGTCAAAAAGCAAGAACCAACCACAAGTCGCCAAGTGGCTAAAATGACATGTCTTAGCCAATCACAAGCAAGCTTATCACATGACTTGTGAGATGAGTTTGATGATTCACATGAGCCAATCAGAACCAAGTAAGAGTGTTCCTATGTAACTAGACTGTCCATCCTCTACAACTATAAATAGAGGGGTTACTCTGGGGACATTCAGAGTTGGAGAAGAACATTCCACAATTGGTAAAGGCATCCACAAATAGAGAAATCAATCATCGAGTGCATAGTTCTTCAACAAAGGAGTGATCAACGGAGTTCTTCCCGGAGATCAACCCGAAACAACAAAGTGTTATTCAACGTTCTTGGCGATTAAATACATCACAAGGAGGTCTACAACGTCCTACATTCGAGAAAGACGCTTCTCAAGTCCTCGAATCACGGAGAATTTCATAGAGGAGAATCAAGGGATACAAAGAATTGTACTCACAAATATTTATCAATAAAATCTCTTCTTCATATTATTTTTATTGCAGTTTATTTTCCATACTACGAAAATTTGTTGTGAACACTAATTTTATCATTTTAATGTAAAATTACCTTGAAATTAGCTAATTCCTGTAACCAAATATGAGATAAATTTAATCGTAAATTCTATATCAGGATATCCCACCTGGTATGTTAAACCTGACAAGTTCTGCATTTTTTTATGCTTGAATTTCTTAGCTTCTTTTAAGTAATCTTGATATAGTGTATAATAATTCTATATTTAGATGGAATAAGTCTTCATTCATGTCTAATTACAAATTCATATCAGGAATTGTACTTTTGACTACTAGTCCATGTATTATGTTAGATTTTCATTGTTTACCATGTAAATTTTGAATTGTACTTTAGGCTACTATGTATTATGTTAGATTTTCATTGTTTATCATGTAAATTTTGCAATCTTAGCTTTATCATACTCTTTTGACTGAAATATTTTTCTATATGAGCTCTCTGACTCTGATCTTACAATGCGATTTAAGATTCAGCCTACAGCATATATAGTCCGCCTAGCTATGAACTATAGACATGCTTGTCTCCCGCATAAAAAAATTAGAAGTATATATCTACTTAAAACTGTTGGAATTCAAAACTAGCACATTTTACTTTCAAACAACAACAACAACAATAACCCAGTATAATCTCACTAGTGGGGTCTAGGGAGGGTAGTGTGTACGCAGACCTTATCACTATCCTGGAGGTAGAGAGGCTGTTTCCGATAGACCCCCGGCTCCCTCCCTCCAAGAACTCCCCACCTTGCTCTTGGGGTGACTCGAACTCACAAGCTCTTGGTTGGAAGTGGAGGGTGCTTACCACTAGAGCAACCCACATTTTACTTCCAAACATAAATGAATATACATCTGAAAAGATACAGTACATTTTCAGATAGTTAACAAGGTGTAAAAAAAGCTCAACTACGCAACGACCATTTGAGATTCAAACTCGTGCATTGACGTTTGTGTTGTACCAAATTAAACAAAGTTAATTTAATTAGAAGAGGAACACTAGCCACAAATTGAGGTGTTAGTTAATCATTTAAGTGATAAAAGTTGCAAAAACATGTACTTAAAAACACAAACAAATTATTCAAAATCAAAGCTGTGAAGTTCAAAGCACATGTAATAGACAAGTTATGGTCAAAAATGTAATACTGCCTTTTAATTTATGTATTCTGTATCCAAAATCTATTGATCTAACTAATTCAAATTCAGGCCCATTGAGCCGATAAAAGAGATAAAACACTCTCCATCAATAGAGTTCTTAATTCCAAGAACTCACATTTAGACTTTTTTAGCCTTTGGAGTAGAAATGGTAATGACCTGCACTAAGGGGTTGTTTGGCAAAATATATTAGGGAAAATAATACATGTATTAACTTTGCTATTATTAATCCCTTTGTTGGGTAGTAGTATTTTTCAACTTACATATAACTAATACTTATATTAGTTACACATCATATTTAATACTATTCTTATACATAACAAACCAATAACATGATTTTTAGTATATGGATAAGCATGTATAAAGACAAAACTGTCTTTTCAAATCTTTTAATAAACCAAATAAAACAGTTGATAAGAAATAATCTCAGTATAACTAATCTCAACATTACTAATACACCATATTCAATACTATCCTTATACACTCTACCCGAAGAATTTGTAGTAAACACAAGTATAGTACTGCTAAAAGGACATGATTTGTCAACTAACCACATTCTTCCTTTTTTCATTCTTTCTGGCCTTCGTATGTCAAAGGCTAAACTAGTCGCCCCTTTGAGAAAATGCTAAAGTAAAGATAAAAGCTAACTACCACTTAGAAGTTAGAACTCACAATACCCCTAACTAGTAAGTCTCACTAACCTCTTTTTCTATGTACCTCACTCTTTTTCATCTCATTCAAGCCAAACAAGCAAATTAATATATATGGAAGATCAATGTAGCCCTCTTAGCTGGCCTTGCTACTTTCAAGAAAGATAATTTTAACTAATATTCTTCAATCCTTTTCTTCTTTTTTCCTATAAGATTTCACTGAGTTTGTTGTTGTTATTGTTGTTGCTGCTAAGATTGGCCAAAAAGAATAGTAATAGTGCTAACTCAACAATTTCAATTTATAGATATGATTCCAAAACAATGAATAAGGATATATAAAAAGATTATGTTCTCTGCGGAAGATATAGTATTGGAGAAGTGGCTTATAACAAGAAGGGTGGGGAAATGAACTGAATCCTTTGCTTATCTCCCAAACCTACTTTTCTTACGTGCAATACACAAACACACAATTCAATGCTTTCATGACAAGAACTTGCCTTCCTTTGCATTTTGACTTTATCTCTCTTTATTTCTTACCAAAAGAATATATATAATTAAGTGAACTATCATTAAGTGATCCTATTCCACAAGTTTTGTTTCTTTAAAAAAGAAACACTAAAAAGGTATTTTTAGCGCCGTTACACAATATTAGTCGTTTTGATAAAATGAATTTATTTTGAAATATTTGATGTTTTACAAAATAAGAAGTTATTTATTACTCTCTTTTTTCCCAGTCCACCTATATGTTCCAATTATTGGTGGAGTGTTAATCAGGCGATATATCTCTAGAGAGATAAAGAGTAATTTAGATAAATACTCATTAAGACTATTAAATATTTTTCTAAATAAAATAGGCAAAAAATTTAATTGACCAGATGAAGTACTTTATTTTTCTGTCGTTTTCCCCTTTTAAGCCTAAAAATGACATTTTCTTTTTAATCCATGCAAGTCAACTCTAGCTAGACTAGTTAAGAGTGATTAGTGGAACTATAATATTATTAGACAGCACTACCTTATCTCTTAGTAGGAGAATATGTTAACATTTCCCCTAATGGAACTCAGTGTGATCCATACAGGTGCCCTCCATCCAAATAAACAATCAACTGAACAAAATAATTGGTTCAGTAACAGCTATAAATTATTATATTAGTTATTGTCAAGCTGGCCATGCACGAGATGTGAGCTAGTAACTAAGAGATGAACTTGCTAAGTAAAAGTTGAAATACAGTGTATTTTTATATAATAGTCATTTATTATAAAAGTTAAATTTTTCTTAGGATCAAATGTTTATGTTATATTTTATCTCTCTATAACAACTTTTTACATATAAAAATAACAACCATCTTTATAGCAGTACGTTCTTTGTAAAATTACCCTTCTATAACATCCATGTAGAATCTTTAATAAGATCACCAATAATAAGTTTAAAGATTTTGACTTCAACCTACTGCTACTTGGACTGAGATAGAATATTCAATTGTTAACCTCTTAGATTACTTTTAAGGAAAAGATATTAGATATCCTTTTGTTAATAGTTTAATTTGGATATCTTCGCTAATTCAAGTATTATATCGCGAGTAACAGACTGGAATCTATGAAATAAACTACAATTACGGAGTTTTTCATCAATCTTGAGATAATGTAATCTTCTAGTAGCCTTAAAATGTATGTTTTAGAGATTAAAGCACATGAAGCCAATCATTGTCATTTTAGTTGATCACAATACTAACTAACCAGATGCTTCTTAAGATATTCAGTGATCTCTATCTTAACTTCCTTTTTGTCTTATACTTAATCAAATTAATATGTCAAATATAATGTATGCATAAATATTTGAACTTTTAAATTTCGTATTCCGTCAAATACAATAAGTAAATAATCTCTCTCCTTTTCTCCACGTTTCTCTCATCATCTAAGTTTTGACACCCTTCCTATAATTCTTCTCCCACTCATTATTTTCTTTCTCCCAAATGATTGGAAGGTGGCCACTTTCAGTTAGTATCATTCTAATTCAGTAAATATATTTAATGGTCTCTGTCTCTTCTTTGACTTCTAAAAACCTCCATTTCACTATTTTGATATATAAGTATTCATAACCCTCCACTCTCCGTCCCCATCGCTTTCTCTAGCTAGTCTCCTTCTATTCTCTTTTTTCTTTCATTCTCCCCCCACCCCTTTTATCTTCCATTTCTTTTTGGGGGGAGTTGTTATTGTATGTTAATTTGATGTTTTTCACATATTGGTGGTGAATGAAGATAGATGGAGACTCCTCAAGAAGAAGTGGTAGGAGTCTCTAAGGATCTCTCCCACATTGTTAAGGGCAAACGTACTAAACGTCTTAGGCCTCAATCTCCTGTTCCTTTTACCATCGTCGCGCATTCATCAACTGGTGATAATGGCGGAGATCGCATCATCAATAACAATAACAACAATAATATTAGTCAGCCTCCAGTCATTTCAGCTGAAAACTTCCCTAATGACGATGTCCCCACCGAGGAAGAAGAAGAAACGGCCAAGTGTCTGATCCTCTTGTCCCAAGGCGGTCAACCTTATCGTCAGAGATTTATAGAGTCGCCACCTAAAAAATTATTTGATCTTTTCAACGATGACATGGGGTTATACCAAAGCAAATTCAATAGCAAAAGGTATGTCGAGACGACTAACATTGGAAATGGTGCCAAGGCCGGGACATATGTGTACGAATGCAAGACATGTAATCGTACATTCCCATCATTCCAAGCCCTAGGTGGACACAGGGCAAGTCATAAAAAACCAAAACCACTAACCATTGAACCAAAAAAAGCAATCTTCTATTTTTCAGACCAAGATGAGCCCTCACCAACAACAAATTACAAGCATAACAACATCAACAAATTGTCACCATTGTCTCCTCTTTCAATCCAATTCAGCAATTTTAATATGGAAAGTCCAAATAACAAATCTTCTCCTAGAATTCACACATGTTCATATTGTGGGGCAGAATTTAACTCAGGACAAGCTTTAGGTGGTCACATGAGACGTCATAGAGGGGGTGCTAATACATCTTTGTGTTTAAGTCCATTAAGTACTCAAGCATTTTCCTTTGAAGAAACTCCCAATAATTTAAAGAAACCAAGAAATATTGGGTTGTCATTAGATCTAAATCTTCCAGCTCCAGAAGACCAAAATCATGAATCAAGAAATCTTCAGTATCCACCAAAATATCCTATTGCTATAGAGCAAGAACAAGATCAAGAACAAACACAAAAGCAACAGCAACAACAGGAACAAACAGCCCTTGTTTTGTCCACCACCCCACAACTGATTGATTGTCACTATTGACAATGGTTTTTTTTTCTTTTTCTCTCTCAATCCCACAATCTAATTTAATATATACACGAACTTTCACGATTACACGTGGACATTGCCAAAAGGTAAATGCGAGTCACCACCATTCTTTCATCTCTTATTGTTAAAAATTCTTTAAATATTTATTCCTCAATTTCATACGTTGCTGACTAAAGTGGTACTAAACTTTAACGTAGTTACGGTGTCTAATAGCTAGCTTTATTTGTTGCATTTAAAGTACAAAAATAGAATATTTATGGACTTAAGTTATATTAACTGAGAGTGTAAAGATTATTTATACTATAAATATAATTTGACTAGAAGTACGTACTTTGATTTTACAAATGAATACGTAGTAGTTTTTTAATTAGCTAATAACCGAACAACTATAACATAAGGCTTTGATATGTAATAATTAATTATTAATGGTTTAATATATTATTTGCATGTTTATGTCTTCTTCCGAACACAATGTAGAAAAATACTTGCAGGCAGGACCAATGCGCTCAACTGACAATTCAACTTGTTATCGAGCTCCTCTTCTTGCCACGAACTAGAATCAATTAAAATTGTATATGTAAGGTCTTTAGTTGACTCCAGTACCATTTCTTCAACATCGACATCATCAAATTCTAATTGGTTGGTTTGGTCGTATTCTACTCTCAATTCCTACATTATAATGACAATTTCTGCCACTAATTTATGCTCTTCTTGGCTACTATCCACAATGTAAGCTTGTTGTGCTTTACAAGATTCAACTAGTTGACTTACTTGCCTTTGTATCTGCAGTGGTTCCTCATCATATTATTCCCCAAGGCACTTAAATATATCCATAATCTTCTTCAGGTCAACATTCTCAGGTTCTTTGTTCCTATTAACTTCACAAAAAAAAGTAGAACCATCATCTTAAGGAGTTAGGGGAGGATAATGATGACCACAAGTAGAATTACCAACTCCAAAACTTTCATAATTCCAAGATGTCATGTTTCTCTAATCAACAAGTAAAATTAAAAAAGAAACAAGAATTTTTTTTTAAAAAAAAATCGAACATGAAACCAAGCAATATTTACAGTTATAACTGCACCGTTAATTCTCCGGCAACGGCGCCAAAATTTGATCATGTCCAACTATGCCTTATAAAAAGGACTAAGCAGTCGCTGCAAATATAATCCGGTCTAAACTCTGAAGTCGAATCCTACAGAGAATTAAGGGTTTGCTGTAACTATTAAGTATCACTAAGAAGACAAGCTTGAACAATTTCTAAGTTATAAATATTGAGATTTTCTTTCTAACTAATTAACTAACTAATTGAAGTATTAAATTATCAACTAAAGATACTAATGGTTGGAGACAAGATTAAGGAGAGGTCTAGAGTTATGATTTCCCCGGTTATCAAGTGTCATAATTCTCTTCCGAGCAACTACCACAATTTACTAGACGTATTCTTTTGAACTACGCTAGTTGGCACTAGTTCACCGTTCATCAAGATCGCACCAAGGTTTCATTATTCCTAATTTTACCTTTAAACCCTCCGTATTGATTCCTCACATATGTTAGGAGTGATGTTGTTTAACAACTGCCTAAATATATACCATTTTCTAAGAAATACACATTAAATAGGCACAATCAATTGAGGGGCCTTCAACCAACAGCAACAAACACGTAGTTGAACAAGTAGAGAAATCCAACAACAAAATTATATTAGACGCAATAGAAAATTATCCTTTAAAAGGTTCCATCAAAACATAGATAAAAGAAATTAGCTAATCATAACTCTACTAACAATCATGATAATAATTGAAAGCATTAAATTATAGATTAAGGAAGAACTAAGAGAAAACTCTTATGATTCGTTGTGTAACGACTCGACCGGTTGTTTTGAGATCTAGTGCGTTGTTCGGCAGTTTGAGGCTATGAGTAGTTCCACTTCATGTTTTATGACATGTATGTGTGGTCAAAATTAAATTTTGGGAAGTTCGGAGTTATTTTATGACTCGTGTATGTGTGATCGCACCATGTTTTATGACTAAGGTTTGACTTTTGAGTAAACGACCTCAGAATCAGGATTTGAAGGTCCAAATAGGTTCGTATGATGATTTTGGACTTGGAGTGTGTTCGGGTTGAGTATCGAGTAGTCCGGGAGTATTTCGATACTTATTATGGAAAGTTGGTGTTTTAAAAGTTTAAGGATTCCTTAAGTTTGGTTTGAAGTGGACTTTGGTGTTATCGATGTCCGTTTGGGGTTCCGGGCCTTGGAATAGGTTCGTACTGTGATTTGTGACTTGTGCGTAAAGTTTGGCGTCATTCCAGAATGTTTAAGTATAATTTGGATGCGTTTGTCAAAGTTTGAATGTTTGAAAGTTGAAAGAAGGTTTCGATCGTCGATTCGTAGTTTTAATGTTGTTTGGTATGATTTGAGGTCTCGAGCAGATTCGTGTTATATTTTGAGACTGGTTGGTGTGATTGGACAGGGTCCCGGGGGCTTCGGGTGTGTCTCGAGATGGTTTCGGACTATTTTCCCTTTGTTTGTGATTGTTGGTTTTTGGTGTTTGGTTTGTTCATCGCGATCACGTAGATAGGCTCGCGATCGCGTAGTGTTGACTGGGAGCTGGCGAAGTTGTTCTTCGCGATTGCAGGGATAGGTTCGCGATCACGGAAGGCGTTGGTCGAGGCAGTAAGGTTTGGCCTTCGCATTCGCGGAGCTGGGCTCGCATTCGTGTAAGCTGATCAGGCAGAGGATTGCAATCGCATAGAGGGAAATCTGTGGCAGCTAAATTTGGCCTTCACGATCGATTCCCGCAATCGCGAAAAGGACGGATCTAGAAAGAATTATTTTAAATCGGGATATTTGCTAATTTAACTCATTCCTCTTTTGCTTGGGCGATTTTTGGGGCGATTTGGAAGAGCCATTTTCATCATCAATCTTGAGGCAAGATATTTCTATACATTGTGAGTTAAATACATTAGTTATATATGGATTAAACATGGAAATTAGTAGAAATTATTGGATTTTGGTAGAAAACCTAGAATTTGAAATTTTAAAATTTTGACCACGAAATTGGACATGGAATTAGGAATAAATTATACAATTGAGTTTGTGGTCATATGGGTAACTGATAAGAGTGGGTTGCTCTAGTGGTGAGCACCCTCCACTTCCAACCAAGAGGTTGTGAGTTCGAGTCACTCCAAGAGCAAGGTGGGGAGCTATTGGAGGGAGAGAGCCGAGGGTCTATTGGAAATAGCCTCTTTACCCTAGGGTAGGGGTAAGGTCTACGTATAAATTACCCTCCCCATACCCCACTAGTGGGATTATACTGGTATTGTTGGTGGTGGTGGTGGTGGTGTTATGGGTAATGATAATCTTTAAGAATTTTCGGAATCCGGGCACGTGCGCCCGAGGGTGGACTTTGTTGACTTTTTGAGCAAAGTTGAGAATCATTATAAATTATTAAATTATACGCTTTGGAGTATATTTTGATTGATTTGCACATTGTTGACTAGTTTCGGATCGAAGGGCATTGGTTTGAGGAGTTAGAAAGGCATTGGAGCCGGTTATTGGAACTTCGGAGCGAGGTAAGTCTCCTGTCTAACCTTGTGAGGGGGAAACTACCCTCTAGGTGATGTAATTGTTATGTGGTACATCTTGTGGGTGCTACGTACACACGAGGTGATGAGAGTCCGTACGTAGCTAAAGCATATTTATGTCCGGGTAGACTTAGGACTTTATCATGTAATATTTGAATTATTTGAACTACTTTCCCTGGTTTAATTAATTGAAATTGATTTAGAAATATATATATATATATTAGTCTGAGCCTTATCACCTTGAGTTTTTGGCAAGTTATTTAAGAAATAGTAAAGGTTACATTCACTTTATGCTCATGTACTGTATTGTAAGCACGTGTCTCGTAATTCGATAAGTTCCTTCCTTTCTTGTGGAGTGAGCCAAACGCCTCGGTAGTATAATAGATGCATCTATGGTTCGTGTCGGTCGAACATCGACAGTGTACACATTATTCTAGATCGGGCCGTACGACCTCAAAATAATCGTGTTTTATATCGCTAGCAGTTCGAGTATTCACGAGATTTTTCTTCCATTAATGCGTGACAGTTTATATGGTGATCCTTATCCGTTTGATACTAAAACTTGATACATCTGAGATGTTGAGATAGAATACGAGACTGAGAAATTCATATCTTTAAAAGATATTTTTGGAAGATTATGTAACTTACAGTTTTACCCCATTATTGATGTTGTGCTTCATATTTGCTTATGATTTATCATATTGCCTTATTGGACCTCTAGTAAGTGTCTATGTTGACCCCTTGTCACTACTTCGCTGGGGTTAGGCTAGATACTTAGTGGGTACAAATTGATTTACGTACTCATACTACACTTCTGCACTAAATGTGCAAGATTTGACAGGTTTAATTAGTGGTCATCTTGGCGCGTAGGCGCAGCTGTTGAGGAGATTTTATTGTGAGCTGCATTCCAAGCTACATATCGCAGCCCATAGAGTCTCCATTGTACTATTTACTCTATCATGTCTTATTTACATTCTATACGTTATATTATTATTGTACTCCTTAGTAAATACTCATACACTTGTGACACCGGGTTTTGGGGTATTCTAGTTGATTCCTATGGATTTGCATATTATTATCACCTTTATTTTTATGCATTACTAATTAGGTATGTACCCGTAATTTTAAAGGTGTAAATTTCCTTACTTAATAAAATTTATGATTTTGAAAGTAATAAAATGAACAATTAACGTGATAGTTCAATGTTGGATTGCCCGACATCGACTTTGGGTGCCATCACGGCCTATATTGGATTTTGGGTCGTGACAGCTTGGTATCAGAGCTCTAGGTTCACTTGGGTCTCACGAGTCATGAGCAAGTCTAGTAGAGTCTTGTGGATTGGTACGGAGACGTCTGTACTTATCTTTGAGAGGCTATAGGGCTGTTAGGAGCACTTCTCTTCTTGATTCCTCTTCGTGCGATTTAATTTCCATTGAGGCTTATGCCTTCATTTCCTTCCTACTCATTTTATACGATGTTGAGCTCTTGTGTCAATTGGGCATCTAGGAGTTGTAGTGGAACTACAGATGTGGTGCAGGATGTTTCTTCCTGTGTATTCGAGCGAGCTATTATCGTCGTCTTGTTGAAGGGTGTTCAGTTGTTTCAACCCAGTGTCAGTGTTTCCTACAGTTTCGAGGCTATGCACAGTGTGTTATGATGTTCGTGCATTGTTATCGCATAGAATTAGTGTAAATGGTAGAGTGCTTATGGATGTGTCGCGGCAGTGAGTGACTCAAAAAGAGGATTTCTCAGTGCATGGTTTAGGGGTTTGGCATTTAGCTCTAGAGGAGAAAAAGCAATTGGACTATGGATGTTCAGTCCTCGGTTGACGGAGTAGCGAGATCGGATATTTTCGAACTTGGTGGAAATTCTCATTTGTGATATGGTGTCATCGTTCTTGTTGAATGCATTAAGGCTCGTCGGTGTTATGGTCTTCTTTTATTTGCCGTTGGGGCAGGGTATTGTGAAATGGTGACTGAGAAGCGGTTGTCAGAGATGGTTGTGTGTAGCGGTTTCAGAATAGAATCGGTGTTTTTGATGTTGATGGCTCGAGAAAGATGATCTTCAGGGAGGCTTAGAGTTGGTAACAATTTATTAGTTCAGGTGCTACAGAGATTGATTTTGATATGAGGTAGTATTTGGGAAGCGAAGGATTAGGAAGACATAGTGGGAGGCGTCTCGTGGTGGTTGAATTGCTAGCAGGCTGAGTGTGAACGACAAGGGTCAAGAAGTTACTTAAGAAGATGGGTTTATCGAAGTGGGAGTGGCAGAGTAGCGTATGGATTCTGTGGTAGGATAGCCACATGCTTTGAGAAAGTTTAGAGCGATTTAGGGATCATGGTGGACAATGACTAAATCTATAAATGTCATTTGGGACGGCGACTACTATACTGAGGAAGGTTTAATATGACAGAAAGGAGTTTGCTTAGAATGAAGAGGGGTGTAAAATCTTGATTATCGTTATGGGATGCAACGTGACTTCGAGTTTGGAAGGTATTGTCGAACTTTCAGTTGATTTCAATGGGGAATGAACAGACTTTTACAGCTGGTGGACGAACCTGGGCTTAGGAGGGGTTTGCTGATTTCGTAGTAGTTGTAACCAGGGAAATGCCGTTAGGAGATGTCGAAATGGAATGCCACGGGTAGGATATCTCCTGTGAGCAGGTTAGCTATTAAGTGAGTCTTGATGAAATTTCTACGAAGAGTTCTACTTTCTACACATCAGGAGGCAAGTACTGGGATGTGAGCTTGGATCGCTTGAAGAATGTAGTGCGACTGTCAGGAGATCGAATGTGTGATTGTGGTTGATAATTCGGAATATTTTATGAAAAGTTTAACAAGGGATTTCGAGAAATTTAGCGGGTTAACGGTGCGAGATCATGGTAATTGAGAAGGAGGAATCTTTGTGGTTTCTATATTTATGTGATTGTGCTTAAAGCTAAGTAGGGGAGCCCACCGTCTACGATTGGATCGCGTGGTTGTGTGCCTGTGTGTTTTTTGGTTATCGGTACCTTGGTGGATTATTTATGACTAATAAAAGAAAACATCAGGGGTAATTCGAGCAAAGGGCTTGAGGAATGCATGCTACATTTCACCTTATCGATTCATGTCCAGGTTTTGGGATGACTCAGAGTTTATGCTTCTTGTGGATGTGACGTACAAGGAAAGGAATTCTTCTGGTTGCTTCTTTGAGAGAGTATTCATGTGCTAACAGAGCATTGGAGTTAGTTATATTCGGGACCAGGTCAGAGTGGGTGACTCTCAACAATGGGCCTAGCAGGTTCAAGAATCAAAGTGCAGTGTCTAAGGACTTTGGGTCCGTTGTGTGGGTAAGGATCGAGGTTTTGCAGTGAATTAGAAAAAGGACTTGGAGTGTTTCTATGTTAGCACCGGGGGTCTACGGTGCGATTTTAGAGAGATGGAAGGGAACAACTTCAGATTCGTAGAGGATCTTTCAGAATGGGTGTGCTAGTTGGAGATGCTATTGTGTGCATGAGGAGGGTGTGAGATAGTTCATGGGTATTGAGACGATGTGGTCTCGTGAATTAGGTCACCCGAGATGAGTGTTGTTGAGTTTAGTTATGTTTTTGAATGGAGCTATTATTATTTCTAAGGCAAGTCAAGAGAAAATTGGAAGAAGTTGGGTCGATTAGTAATGTTTTGAATCAGCATGATTGTGGTAATGATCAGTTCCTTCGGCGTATTAAGTTATACATGTGGTTGGTGGTTGTACGTGCGGTCTTGATAGCCACCATGATTTGATTGATTGGGAGGTATTTGATTCAAATGGCCTTGTTATGTGTAAATGGATCCCGAAAGAGAGTTATGGCGATTTAGACCACGACTTGAGGCTTGTATTTTCTGTGGTTATAGGAATTCAGTTGCGTGTTGCAATGGTTCGTCTGAAATGAGTTAAGTGAAAGGTTTCTAGCCAATGAAGTGTTCATTCTACTAGTAGTTCAGGGGTTATGATAAATTCTTGTACTCTCGCGTAGCGGCATGATAGGTGCAGTGAGAAATATGAGAATTGGAAGTTGAGGATCAAGGTTACGGCTCGGAGTTGGTAAGCATTTCACTAGCTCGGATGAGCAGGGAAGAATTCAGATGTTCAGAGTAAGCTGGCATTATCTTAGGGTCGCCTGAGAATGGTTTTCTGTGGAAGAGGCATTGCGTATTGATTTGCGAATTCTTGATTTACTTTACATAGTTAGTGTAGTTGGTGGTATGGAGGTGCAGACTTTGCTACCTGGTGCGGAATGTCATGGGAGCGTATCCCACGGAAAAATGTATAAGTGTGACAGGTTAGTCACTTGATTGTTAAGGATTGAAACCAAGTATGTAGATTCTGGTATTATCGCTAATGTGAGAGTTTACGCCTGAAATGCGCTCTATTCATTTGGTTGTGGACTATGGGAGTTTGTTTCGGATTAGATGGTTGCTCGTATGTGTCAAGAATAGGGCCATTATGGATCCTTGAAAGGTTGTTGGCCCAGTATGGGATGATCGGAATCAGCTTGAGTTCCGTTGGTGGGTCTAATATGAATGTGTGCTCTACATCAGGCCGGATGTGTTCATTCAGCATAGCGTTGCTTACGGGGGAGTCTTGAAGCATTGGATGTAATTCCTGTCGTCAGCTATTCTATGTAATACCCTATTGTGCCAAGTGGGTTGTGAGGCAGCTTGATTATTCGCCCATGTGTTGTGATCCTGAGTAGCTTATGGTGTCATATGAGCAAGATGTCTCTCGAGATACAGGTCATTTACTGCACCTTAGTCGTGCTTGGGTTTTTGTAGCATATGGCACTATCCGTCTCCCTAGGGTTGTATTATACACTTGGCGTGCTTGCAGTCGGTATTCGGGCATCACGTAAGTATAAGCATTACGACGTGATGGGTGTTTCCTTATTGATTATTGTGTGGATCGGGTGGCACGTCTCCACGGGTATATTATTTGGATCGGGTGGTACGCCGCCACGTGTATGTTGTGTGGATCGGGTTGTGCGCCGCAACGATGTTATATTCGGATCGGTTTGCATGCCGCAACAGTGTCATGTTTGGATCGGGTTGCACCCCGCAACGATGTCATAGTTGGATCGGGTTGCACCCCGCAATAGTGAGATTTTAAATACGCTTATTATACTTATTTGTGTGCCTTGTTTCTCATCTCTGAGATGGAGCCATAACATCGGTTTGGCCGTTTTATTCGTTACATGGACTGGATGGTTGTTTGCCAGAGTTCGTTCTTCCCTATGGGTCATATTCGAGTTGTAGCTTGTTGGTGCTTTGATGGCATTGTATGAGATTTTTTACGGTGTCTGAGGTGGATATTGCCCGAACAGTTTGTATTGGGTGAGACAAGGTTATTAGACCTAAGATCAGTGCGATCGGAGTTATGTAGTGTATATGAAAGAAAGAATATCGTTATTCAGTTCAGAATAAGGTAATGATTCTTGTCAGGAGGAGAGACTCCATGATTTATTGATTCGGCAGGTGGTTATGAGTTTCTACACATTTCTTTAGTTGTGGAAGTATTGTGAGAGTTGGAATAGGGCTTATATGCGTTATAAGGTGTATTGCGGGCATCGGATTCGTGAAATTGCAGCTATTGTGGTCGGAAGATATAATTATGGGAAAACGACTTATGTGGTGCATGGTGTGCTTTTTGCATAGGTGCATGATCATGTTTTGGTACTGTGTAGTGATTGATGCGGTGTTCGTATGTTAGAATCGGGTCTCGTGGAGAATATCGGATATTGGAATTTGGTTCTACGGCTTGTTAGCTAAGGTTACAGAGATGATCTTCAGTCTGGCTCGAGCTAATGTGCTCACATGGGCTATGGTAGTACGGGTAGGTGCACGAGGTGTTAAATAGTAATTTTGGACAACTCCGGAAGAGTTCTTGGCACGTTCAAGGACGAACGTACGTTTAAGTGGAGGAGAATGTAACGACCCGACCGGTCGTTTTGAGCTCTAGTGCGTCGTTCGGCAGTTTGAGGCTGTGAATAGCCTCACTTCATATTTTATGACTTGAAATTGATTNGGTATATACTTCTGGTGTTCTTTTGGGTGCAAAGACGCAGCTATTGCGGGGATTTACGGTGAGTTGTATACCATGTTACGATCTGCAACATACAGAGTCTCCATCATAATAATTTTCCTTACCATTGAGACACTTTTACAATTTACTTTATATTTTACTTAAATCATATGTATCTACGATTTGTGATGCATCGATCTCTCTATCTAATAAGATTCACGATTTCGAAAATAATAAAATGATCAACTAAGTTGGTAGTTCACTGTTGGCTTGCCTAACGGTGACGTTGGGCGCCATCACGGCCTATAGTGGGTTTTGGGGCGTGACAGTGTAATGACCTGACCGGTCATTTTGAGCTCTAGTGTGTCATTCTACGGTTTGAGCCCATGAGGAGCTTCACTTCATGTTTTGTTACTTGTACGTGTGGTTAGAATTGAATTTCGGGAAGTTCGAATTTGTGTCGGAAGGAAAATTCTAAATTTGGAAGCTTTAAATTGGAAGAGTTGACTAAGGTTTGAATATTGAGTAAACAACTTCATAATCATGATTTAAAGGTTCCAATAGGTTCGTATGATGATTTCGTACTTGGGCGTGTGTTCAGGTTGAGTATCGGGTGGTCCAGGAGCATTTCAGCGCTTATTATGGAAAGTTGGCATTTTGAAATTTTATGAATTTCTTAAGTTTGGTTTGAAGTAGACTTTGGTGTTATCGATGTCCGTTTGGGGTTCTGAGCCTTAGAATAGGTTCGTATCGTGATTTGTGACTTGTGTGCAAAGTTTGGCATCATTCCGGCATGTTTAAACATGAATCAGACGCGTTCGTCGAAGATTGAATATTTGAAAATTAAAAGGAGGTTTCGATCGTTGTTTTGTAGTTTGGATGATGATTGCCATGATTTAAGGCCTCAGGTAAGTTCGTGTGATGTTTTGGGACTGGTTGGTGCGGTTGAACGGGGTCCTAGAGGGCTCGGATGTGTTTCAGGATGGTTTTAGACCAAGTTTGGAGGATTTGCTATTGTTGGTTGCTGGTGTTTGGTTCTATTCTTCATGAAAGCGAGGAGATTCACGCGTTCGCAAAGAAGAATTTTTGGCTGCTGAGATTGTTTCCTTCGCATTCGCGACTATTGTCATGCGTTCGCGAAGGGTTGGGGGCAAGGATTCGCGTTCGCGATTGGATGTTTGCGTTCGCGATAAATGAGCTGGTCTAGTGGCTGCTTTGGTCTTCACAATCGTGAGACCTGTCTCGCGTTGGCATAGAGCAGCTTGGTGAAGCACCACGTTCGCAAGACCAACCTTGCATTCACGAAGAGGATTTTTTGGTCCTGAATTTGTTGAACTTTGCGAACGCGAGGGTAGTGCCGCGTTCGTGAAGAAAGGTCGTCAGGGCAGTGTCCCTTTTTAATTCGGGAGTTGGGTCACTTTTCTCTAATTTTCACTTGTGTGGCCAAATTTGGGGAGCTATTTTGAGGAGGTTTTCATCAAGAAACACAATATATATATTAGGCCGAGCCTTATCACCTTGAGTTGTTGGCAAGTTATTTGAGAAACGGTAAAGTTTACATTCACTTTATGCTCATGTATTGTATTGTAAGCGCGTGTCTCGTAATTAAATAAGTTCCTTCATTTCTTGTGAAGTAGGCCTAACGCATCGACAGTATAATAGATGCATCTATGATTTGTGTCGGTCGACCCTCGACAGTATACATATTATTCTGGATCGGACCGTACGACCTCGGCATAATCATGCGTTATATCACTAGCAGTCCGAGTATTCACGAGATTTTCCTTCCACCGATGCCTGGCAATTTATATGGTATTCCTTATCCGTTTGATATTGGCACTTGATACATCGGAGCTGTTGAGATAGAATACGAGACTGAAAAATTCATATCTTTAAAAGAAATTTTTGGAAGATTATATAACTTATAGTTTTACCCCATTATTATTGTTGTGCTTCATATCTGCTTATGATTTATCATATTGCTTTATTGGACCTCTAGTAAGTGTCGATGTCAACCTCCATCACTACTTCTCCGGGGTTAGGCTAGATACTTACTGAGTACGCGTTGATTTACGTACTCATACTATACTTCTGCACTAAATATGCAGGATCTGGCAGGTTCAATTAGTGGTCATCTTGACGCGTAGGCGCAACTATTGAGGAGACTTTATGGTGAGCTACATTCCAGTCTACGTATCGCAGTCCACCGAGTCTCCATCATACTATTTACTCTATCATGTCTTATTTACATTTCTGACAGACGTTGTATTATTATTGTACTCCTTAGAAAATACTCATGCACTTGTGACATCAGTTTGGGGTATTTTAGTTGATGCTTATGGATCTGCATATTATTATCACCTTTATTTTTATGCATTACTAATTATGTATGTACCCGTAATTTTAAAGGTGTAAATTTTCTTACTTAATAAAATTTATAATTTTGAAAGTAAAAAAATGCACAATTAACGTGATAGTTTATCGTTGGCTTGCCTAACGGCGACGTTGTACGCCATCACGGCTTATAGTGGGTTTTGCGTCGTGACACGTTGCTTCCAAGTTTTTCCGTAGCCTTTTGCCTCTCCAATAATCTCTCGCTATAATGTCCCCCTCTAAGAAATAGGTTTAGAAACCTCTTTTATACATATTGGAGGCGTGTAGGGTTGAAACTACCAAGCCCTAGCCGAATTAGGATGAAATCCGCCCTTGGGTGTCCCCCTTTGCGCCTGGCGCGAACCTGGACACCAATCTTTTTCACTTTTGTGCTATGCTGCCCTTGGTGTTTTGGTTGGTGCTTGGCGCGAACCTGGGCACCAAAGTCATACTTTCTCCAAATTCTTCCGTTTTTACTTCAATTTGCATGCAAGCTTTTCGAATGACTTTCAATTGACTTCTACACATATAAATACCATTATTAAGCTTGAGTCACAAATATTCACACCAAAGTTAACAAGATCGAGGCATAATGCAATGCAAATTACATGTAAAAATATGAATTTTTAACCTAACATCAGCGACCCTTTAAAGTCGCTACCTGGTGTCATTTCTACAAAAAAAAACCTTTATAATTAAGGCGATTGTCTGAAGTAAATATGCCCAACTGTTCGGTAGTTATATTGAGCAAGAGTATATAATTTTTATCGTATGATGGCTCGCTTTCCCTATTTCAATGGGATTCCTCCCATTTTCTTTGTTAAATTATCTTATATTTGAAATTTACTGGTTCAATTAATCCATAGTTGCGATGAGTATGCTCACCGCTCCCTGCTAGTAGATTTTTTATTCCAAGGACTTGAATCAAAGACCTTGATTAATGGTGAAAGTAAATCAGAGATTACTGGTTAAGGTAAAGATATTTCAACCATCATACCACACCCAACAGTGTGGTAGTACTGTTGTCATTCCTAGAGGCGGACTTATCCTTAGGGTGGGGGATCATTTGCCCCCGTGATTACGAAAAAAATATATGTATGTATCTTTAGGCAGCTATATATTGGTTAATTTAGGGGGCGAACCTTGACTTTTAATGCGTTGTCTGGGTTCGATTCTCACTTCAGCATTTGTTCAAATGTTTATTCAATAGTGGTGCTCCACCATAGTATTTAACAACATAATCAATGATGATTCACATAGTTGTTGTAATTTGATTTAAGGATCTCAACCCTATTTTCATCTGTATTTGTAGCTAAATATTTATTCATCGGTGGAAATGAAACTATGCATAGGGATAAACGGTAAACAAAAAAAAAGGACAGAGAAATAGAAGCATTTAACAACTTAGGTAAAGTGGAAATTTGCAGTTAGATATAGCAAAAAGAATCAATTACAACCAAAATAAACAATGTTTAAGCCTCAAGCTTAATTACTTTCAAATGTAAGTATTACTTTATGAGATATAAGATACAAATGTAGAGTTAACATCATGAATCTTCATGTAATCAACAGAACTCCTTTTACCATCCTGCTTGGGGAGCTGGAGCTGGACTTGGAACAGGTGAAAGAAAACTTTCAAACATCCCTATAAGAACAACAAAAAATTATGACCAAGTATAAGAATTTGATCATTTAAATGTGTGATGAAGCAAAGAACAAAAGTAATTGGCACTGACCACACAAAAGAAGGTTTTGAGGTGGTTGCCTCTCCTTAGCAGGGTTAGGATTGTCGTCGAAAACTCTAATAAAAAGTTCTTGTCCTAAGTACCAATTCTTCAAATGCTGTGATCTCAAGTTCCACATTCCAGGATTGTCAAGGAAAACATATACTGCTGTCCATTTTCCAGGGTAAACTTGGACAGTGGAACGAACAACAGGATCGAAGATGTTGTACGTTTCACGAGCTGCTGGTGTCCAATCTCCATTCCCAAATCTGGGAGAAAGAAAAGGTCATTACAGGGCTCAAGTAATCAGTCGTTACTATAGTCAAATCTCTCTATAACAGCCTCATTTATTTCTATATTTTCTTGGCTGCTATAAGGAAATGCTCTTATACTCGACATATATATAACATAACATAAAAATCGGCTCCAAGCAAAACTTGGCTTTTATAGTGAATGGTTGTTATGTAAGGATACTGACATACTGTTATAGAGAGGTCTGACTGTATGTCTATTTCGTTCTGGCTAACAAAGCCGAGATATTCTATGTTTATTTAAATTTTTTAAAGGTGGAGATTGGATAAGGCTTACCCTACAACATGGAATCCAAAACCATCCAAATGCCAAGAGTCCATGACATCAAGATCATTATTGAAGACGATTTCTAGCCACCCTTTGTGGATTCCAGACACAACAGAAGCTCCATAAGCAGCAGCGTCATTCACCGAGTGAGTGGGAAATTGATCTAGTTGGTAGACACCAGATCCATTCACAAAGAAATCAGCAAGTTTCAATGGTGTCTCTGGTGTGAGATAGGATACGTTGTTGACTACATATCGCGGCCAGCCATTAATTTCACCCTTTGAACCGTGAAGGATAAAGGTTTGAGTCAATGTCACATTTGACACATTGAATGTTCCTTGTGGATTAGGCCTTGCAGCTCCAGTTGTCAGGTTCCACCTATAGTACACATTAACTACAATGTTTAATAAATGAATATACAACAACAACTACGCCTCAATATCATATTAATTGGGGTCAGTTATAACGTTCAAAGAAATGCTTACGTGATAGATTTGGCTTGATTGACAGAAAATTCGATATCAAATGGATCAGGGCTGGAAGGAAGAGGACCACTAACTGTTGTCAAAGAATTGGCATAGTGCAGGATTCCTATTCCTTCAAGAGATTGGCTATCACTAGATTCATTACTTTTATACATTTTAGGAGTTGCTACCATGAAATAATCAGCTTCATTTTGATCAGCAGTAACGAGAACAGAATACGATTGGCCAACGTGCACATCGAGAGAATCAAGTGTTATCTGGTTTGTGTAAGACCCTTCTGTCTCAACCAAAACCATCTTGTGGTTTTGAATTCTGAAGTTAAAACTCATGACTGTTCCAACATTTGATATCCTGAATCTGTAAGTCATTCCTATATGCAAAATATGAAAGTAAAGGATCAGGGAAGGTGATGAGATATCAGATTCTTGAATCAGAACAAGATAAACTTTTGTTCTGTTTTACCTTTTGTTACAGTAAAAGACTCGTGTCCTTTAGAAATTGCGAGTGCATAAGGTCCTTTACCATTCATCAGGATTGCATCAGGGACATCGAAGAGCTGACTAGATTCCCTGTCTTGTACAGAGGACCTAAGATACTGCTTATTACAAGACGCACGAACAAAAAAAAACTTTAGTTGATTAACGTGAAGGAAAAATCAGTTCCAATCTAGAGTAGTGAATATTATATAATTAATTAAATAAAAATATGTCATCTCTAACAGCTCTAAGTGTTTAGATGACATGGTCATATAATTTAACATGGTATCAGAGCATATATTCATGTGAAGGGGCGTGTTAATGATATAGTTAAGTAAATAAAACGTACCCTCTCTAACGTACAGTTAACTTTTTAGATGAGATAGTCACATAATTCAAGATAGAGATTATAGTGTTGATTACCTTGTAATCAGTACTAAACCAGTCGCCAATCAGGATATCAAACTCAGCTTCTGGTTTTAGGAATGGGACAGCTATGACGTTGCGATTATTGACTCGAATTGGTCCATATCCTCCAGCAACCTTATGAAAGTTGATTGAAGGGAAGTAGTTGAAAGTTCCAATTTGGTCCTTAGCCTGAAACACATATGTCCAGTTTGTTCCAGGTTCAATTGCACAATTAGTGCCAGAAACTCCATCTTGCCATGAATTTAGCCTCTGTTGGATGCCATTCCTTTAGAAGAAGAAAAAAATAAACATTTTATTAGTCCTCAGGTTAATGACTCATTTCTTTCGTATTGATACCAAATTATAACAGGCACTAAGAACATAGTATGTGCATACCATGTTATAAGTAAGGATTCACCCATGTTATTGAAGACATTCACATTTACAACATCATTAGTCGTCGCATTGATCAGTGGTCCAGGGAACATCCCATTTATAGTGATAACCTGTAGCATTGAATCACTTTCTTTTATCATTCCAACAAGTCAAAAGTCGGATAAAGAAAACATCATTAATCCAATAAGTTTAAGTTATATACAGTGACAGTCAAAGAGTTCTAACACTATAAATGCAATTAACACTCTATTTTTCATGTTACCATATTAGACTTGATATCGAGAATTGCATGTTGTTGTAGACTTGTAAGACAACTTACGAAAATATTATTTACATCGTCTGTGCACATAACATAAACACTTATTCTTCGAACAAGTCAAAAATTGGATAAAGAAACTGTAAAAAAAAACATATTAATTACGACAAGTGATCGAGAACACTTACAGACTGAGGAGATGACAAAGGATTGATAGTTGTATCAATGGAAACAATCCATTCATGATATATCTCAATGCAAGTTATTCCACTAAGAAACACAGCAAGTAATATAGCATAAACAAACAGTCCCTTAAGAAATGCCATCATATTAAAGGCACTAAAGAAACTATTCAGTTTTCTTTCTATGAAGGTAATAGAAAGAGTGATTTTCCAGTGTATATAGGAAAGGGAATGATACTGGTGAAGTTTTCTAAGAAAATGAACATGAATATTAGGCAAAGTGGACAAGAGAATAAGCCAAAATAGATTGTTTATGGCATCTGTAATAGTGGAATGCCGGCAAAAACATGGAAAGAAGAAGAAGTACATTGCCAAATTGCAAGGCCTAGTTAACTCCGTGGTTCCTATCTTTGATTCCTCTCGTATTTTGTCTCCTTAAAATCTGAGAGCTAGAATGAAATATTCCGGCAAAATGGCCTTGGACAGTTTCAAATCTTTCATATTTTGAAATTTAAATGTGATCTTTCATATTTATATCACATCGGATATAAAAAGTGGGTACGAGTAAATATTAGGTGTAAATAAGTTTTTACCCTAATCTAGAGGTAGATAGGGTCGCGACCCATGTCATCCACATAATTAGTCCACAATACATAATCCCCACCATGTTTATTTATCATCATTCTGTAAAGTAGAGGTGTCAAAATGGAAAACTCGCAAGTTTGATTACCAGCTTGAAAAATCGGTGCAAATTTAGGGAGCTATTAGGCTATTTTGCCCTTTTTATTTATTGTTTTTTATTTTACATGAAGTAGGAGGTCATGGACCTTAACTCCTCGTAAGGTATTGGAGTAGACATAAATATAAAAAAATGACATTATATAGTCGCTCTCGAAATAATAGTCGAAAAATATATATTTATATATAAATATACATTTTGTATATTATATACAAAAAATATTAAAAAATTATATACTATTTTAGCTACCGGATATAAATAATTTTAGTCGCAGGCTAAAAGTAATCTTTGCCCCATAAATATTCTTGTATAAAGATATTAGGCAGAATAGCATGGTGGACATTTTGTATTTGTTGGCATTTGACATCCCAATCCCTAAACTCAATAAAGTTTCATCCAGACACTTATAGTTATTTAAAGCAAATATTTTAAATTCCTCTCACCTCGCGTGTTCTTCAAATCTCTGACATGGATTACACATCAGTGGCTACGTCAAGTTTTCTGTTACAGATCATTATTAATTTATTTATTACATTATTTTAAAGATGTTCATTTTCTTCTTTTTTTTATATACCACCATTCCCTCCACCTTCCTCCTCCCTCACAATTTTTATTCTCCATTATTCCCAGCACATTTATCATTCAAATTCGTTATATTTAATCACAAATCTTAAAAATCTCCTAACCACCACCGTGTGTGTGACCCCTCTTCGACCATCCTTCACCTACAAAGCTTCTTCACAACCAACACTCCACCATAGTATCACCAATCAACCACCAAAAGAAGAACCGACCATCAAAATGACCACCCGAAAGACAAACATCACCTAAAATATTTGAAATTTCACTACAGGAAAACTAGAAAATAGGTTTCACTGGGCGATCTTCTTTCACTATTTCTATTTCTTTTCTTTGCAAAGGCTATCTTCCAAAGTAGGAAAATGGGGATGTGAGAAAAAAAATTCCCCAAAAATTGCTGCAAATCTAATAGATATTTTGGATCTATGGCGATGAGGGTTGTCATTGTTTGGATGAAAATATGGTGGGAAGGGTTCTGTTGCTGTGGGTTTTGGGTTAAAATGGGGAACATGAGTAACATGAAGAAGGGAGGGAAATAGAGAAAAGGGACGGGGGGAGGGGGGGTCCTTGGTGGACGGCAGAACGTAAGAGAAAGAGAAAAGTTACCTATTTGACCTTTTCTTTCTTTTTCTAATTTGATTTTTTGCATTTTTTTTCTTTTTTCCCTATTTTAATCATAATTTTTTTACGTTCACACTCCTTATACGCGTGAAATACATGATTTTGTCCTGTTCAGCAATTGGGTTGACACATAGACTTGGTCAATGGCTAGAGGCAAAGGCGGATCTAGGATTTGAACCTTAATGGATTTCTAGCATTTGGGCAAAAATGATACTTTAAGCAAGTGAAAAAGTTTTTTAATGTTGGCTGGTTAATTTTTAAAAGAAAAAGAGAAACAGAAAAGTGCCTACGGGTGTTGTTTGGTGAAAAAAAAAAAAGTGACGTTAAGAAGTGTTCAAATGGATTCGAACCCCAGCCAAATAGTGAGGAATATAGCTTAAGCTGGTTCGTTCGTTTCCACGGGACCAACACTTGATTTTGCTTATGGGTTCCAAACTAAAAATACTTATATATTTAATAAATTTATCAATACAAACACAAGGCTCGGGTAAAAATTACTGAGTTCCCGGGAACCCACACCCGATACTATGAATCTGCCCCTGGTAAAAATTTGCGATTGATTCAGTCGCTGACCAGAATTAAAAAACTAAATACAAATTAAAAGTTTCGATTGATTCCGTCGGAAAATTAAATAATAAAATTAATTTTTAATTAATTATTCCAACTAAAACAGTCGTAAATATTGAGTATTAATTAATTAAAAATTTCAGAAATTATCCATTTGCGACTGATTCAGTCGCAGATCTTAATTAATTTTTTTAGAAATTCTCAATTTGCGACAGAATCAGTCGCAAATCTGGGTAATTTTTAGCAGAATTCTGCTGTATTTTTAATTACACCACCTTCCAAATAAAACAGCCAACCAAACACCTAACAACCAACTAAATACCTAATATAACAATCCAAACCCAATATTTACTACAAAACGAACAGTAATATTTATAACAATTCAACCAACTAATAAAACAACATAAATTAAACATGTCTCTAACTTCAACTCTAAAACATTCAAATTGCCTAGTCAGACTCAGTCTCCTCCTCAGACTCAGACTCGGAATCCATTGCAGCTCCTTTCTTGCTTTTCTTTTTTAATAATTTTTGGATCAAAGCGTGAGTTGCTTGAAATTCTTGTGACATTTGATCCACTTTTTGATGCATAGCTTCCATATCTTCTTGAAAAACTGATGCCTCAGTGAATAATGCTGCTGGTAGATGATTGGAGGATGATTGTACTCCAATCCGTAGACTCGACCTTTATTTATTATTTTCACGAGAAATAAAGAAAAGAAAGTAAAAGAAGTAAGAAAACAAACAGGCAACTTTCAAACTAAAATAAATAATTACATAATATTTATACCTTTATTCACGCCACCAGCCGCATATGTCCAAATTGCAGTCATATCCTCCGGGCCGGCTGAGTTCCTTCAGGCTGAGTTTATCACCATGCATCAAGATCAATATGATACTTTTCCTAAAATAAAAATAATACACGTTATATAAATAAAATAAATCAAGAGGGAAAAATAATATAGTGTTGGGATAATACAAATGTCTCTGAAGCACGCGATTCGACCCATCCTTCTCTTGTGCCGTCCTTCTTCTTCTTCTTGTGGGTTTCCGCAAAGACCTCAGCATAAGTCACATCTCCCCCGCGTTCCTTTTCCTGAAAATTAAGAAGTAATTAGAGATATATGTGTGTGTATATATGTGTGTGTGTGTGTGTTCAATTTGTATACTTGTAAAACTAAGAATATTTTATAATGAAATTACTATTCTCAAACGATGGGTTGTAAAATTAATAGAACCTCCAGTATGCAACGCTCCACCCTTAGTAGAAGCTCTGTTTAACTTTGGTTGTTCACTCTTCTTCTTCCACTCAAGGGTGTTCCACTACGCCAAGAGCTGACTCGAGATATCTTCACATATCCAATCAGGCCTGGTGCCATATCTCCTAGCAACATGATGTGAATATGTTATCCGCTTTTGTACTCTCTTCTCGAAGTTCTCATTCACCAGATTTTCAAGTGTAGGCTAACATACACACCTAGCTTGCAAAATTGAATAAATAATATTAGACGAATGAGGATAAGTATTAATAAAAATTAATTTATTCTTTTCTTAAATTGTTGCCACATATTCATTCTGATCAGGTACAGTACCTGAGTCCAGGAATTCCACTGCTCATGAAACAATGGCTTCATAGATTCCATCACCATATGCGCGACCTGAAAGGATGGGTCGAATCGCGTGCATCGCCTCTAGAGATGCATCATCCTTATAGAATAACATGCAACCATTCTCACAGCAATGAATCCTCTCTGATGAAAGATCCAACTTGAAAACTAATTTTTTTTTCCGTGTAGAAATCTTTGAATAGGTCAATGTTACACTGATAAAGTTCATTCATAAGCCCAATGATAGAATTCATGCCCGATTGAGAAATAGAACTATCCGACTTAATCTGAAGTGATCGAACAGCAACAGACAACTTGGAATGCATTGAGCCTTCATACAATGGACAACTAGCTTCCTCTAACTCTTTGAAGAACTTCTTAGCCTCATCATTTGGTTCAGATTGAGCCCCCGAGAACATCTCAAAGGCATCCCTCATCATGTCATTGAATCTAGAATTTTCAATATTATTCTTCACTACGGGACTACCCTCCTCACCACCAAAAGAATTATGAAAATTAACATCATTTACGCTATCAAGATTCTCCCCATGAGCAGTCCATACATAATAATTTTTCATAAAACCCTTTTTAAAAAGATGACATGTAACAACATCTTCTCCCAATAACTTAACACACTTGCATTTCACACAAGGGCACCTAATCATTCCTTCAATACGAAAATCATCAAGTATCCTTACCTTACAAATAAATCCAGCAACCCCTTCTTTAAATCCATCCTTTAACCCCACACGATTAGGATGATTCCTATTATACATCCACCTACGATGCTCAAATGACATCTACACAAATTTAAAAAACTTAAAATTTATAAGATATTTAAAATTATTTAGTTTATTTAAAGTAACACTCGAAATCTTACATTTATCCCTATTCTATGTTATATAAATCTCTCAAAATATAAATTAAATTTAAATAGCTTCTTATATGTTCATAAAGTCCACACATGGCCAATAATTTGCAATATCTACAAATTCCTTTTAATGTAGCAATTATTAATTTTTAAATTTAATATTAGTCCATTTAATAAATTAGGAAGCGATAATAAGCTTAACTTCTTAAACTTAAAATTAAAGTTTTAAATTATAACTATTTAATACAATTCAAAATCATTCTTCTCTAAAGTTAACAATTTCACATATACATAAACTTCGCAATTGTTAAAATCACATATAGGTACTAACCTCAATTTTAAAAGTGAATTTAGTCTCAAGCTTAAATATTAATACATCTATGGCAATTCTAAAAATAAATCTATGGCAATTCTAAATAAACATCTATGAAAATTCTAAAGTAGTTTCAAATTTAATTCAATTAGGGAACTAAAAATTATCTAAAACCTAGAGGTAAGATCCCTAATGTAAATGGATTCCTAATATGATTTTCAAATATGGAGCCGAGATATAAAAATAAAAGAAATTTTGATTCCTTAGTCTGTTATAACGTGGACATGTTACATTGAACAGGACAGTAAGTACAGCTGATTACATTGCTTCATTTTGCAAGATATTCGTTCCAGATCCAAAAGGAATGGCAGTTCAATTGTTTTTTCCAGGATGGTAATTTTTACGGAATAATAATTACTTTTTTAGATCTTAAATATTAAACTGAATGTTTTTCAAATATTTGATATCTTTGAACAATCTATATTTGACTCTTAATAAAAAGAAGTGTGGACAGGGGGGCGGGGTTGGGCAGAACAAAGAGGTGGGGGAAGGGGGCGGATATAGGGGATGGGTTTAATAAAAAGGAGAGTTGGGGAAGAAGAGAAAAGAGAGTGACATACATTTTCCGGCGAGCAGCGGCTGTCGGACGGCTGGGGGTCTGAAGGTCTCAACGGAGGAAAAAGAGAGAAGAAAGAAAGAAAAGAGAAGAAGAAAGAAACGGGGTTGGGGCTGGTTTTTAAAATAAGTCTGCGACTCATTCCGTCGCAAAAATAGCGACTATTTCGGTCGCAAATTTAAAAAATTAAGTTGACCAAATTTTAAATAAGGTTGCGTCCATTTCGGTCACAAATGGTCAAACAAAATAGTGTGACTTTTAGTTTCCGACCGAATCTATCGGAATTTTTTATCCCAGATTTTTGTGCCAAACGTTGTGACTAATGTTGTCGGAAATATAATCGAAAGAATTTTAAAAAATATATAACAAATATTATTTTTGAATTTTTCGGCCGAATCAGGCGGAAATTTCTGACTAATTTTTCTGGTCGGAAGTTTTCAGTCCCGAGTCTGTTGTTTTTTAATAGTTTTGCCCCTATTTAACTTGTACTCAACTTTTAAGAAAGATAGTGTCACGACCCAAAATTCCACCACAGGCTTCGTGATGGCACTTAGTCTCTAAGACTAGGTAAGCCGATTACAATAACAATTCAAGTCTTTTTTTTTAATCAGAATTTAATACATGTGACGGAACTAAAAGCGGAAATAGGCCGTCACGGCAATAATTATAACAACCTCCCAAGACTAGTAATATAGAGTCACGAACTCTAACTGAATACATGAAATGATCACAAGGATCTAAATACAATACTATTCGAATAATAACTGACAGTACAATAAGAATGAAAAGACTCCAAGGGACTGTGACGATCAAGCAGCTCTACCTCAAATCCTTGCGATCAACAAACTAACTCTGCCCGAGTCCTATATCTCCAATACCTGGCTCTGCACAAACATATGCAGAAGTATAGTATGAGTACACCATGGTCGGTAACCAGTAAGTATTAAGACTAGCCTTGGTGGAGTAATGACGAGGTACAGTCAATACACTCACTAGTCAAATAACATGTGAAATATAGCAGTATAACGATAATAATGGAAAACAGGAAGCAATAATGGCAATAAGAATCAACCAGTGATATAAACAAACAAAGCAACAAGAACACCATAAATATTGTTCAACCAAATAAAGAACACATGGACAACTAATTAATCAAGTCTTTCAAATGCAAGTTTTTCACAACAAATTCAATCCGTGATATCTCATCTCATAGTCATAAAACACGGGTCTCAACCCACTAGCAAAATCTCACGGTACCTCGTGCCCACATCGCAAATCAAAATCTCACTGACAACTCACATGCTAATAATATCAATATGTGGATCCGCACGGACAATTCATGTGCTGCACGGATAACTCACGTGCCAATAATATCAATATGTGGATCGACACGGACAACTCACGCATTGCACGGACAACTTACGTGCCATAATATCAATATATAGATCCGTACAGACAACTCACGTGCCAATAATATCAATATGTGGATCCGCATGGACAATTCACGTGCTACACGGACAAATCACGTGCCAATAACATAATCCGCCTAGCATATTCACAGGCTCACAATCTCAACATGAAACGGATAGTACCAGAGTACATGGACATAATCAATAAATGTCAAGTTTCATACTCATGAGCTAGTATAAGTATTATGTTACAGTGTATGCATGTGCAAGTGTACTACTGCATCCCAAATCAACAAGAAATGTCAAGTACATCAAATAGCTCATGGAAACAACAAGTCAAGTTACTCAAAATATGTAACAAACACAATGAACATACATTTCTTAAAATTAATTTCAATATCACAACCACACCAAGCCTTTGATTCAACAACACTGAGTACAATAACAACAAAATGACAACAATAGGAATGAGACGATTAAAGAAATACACCGAACTAAGGCAATTAATGCATCACAGAAGAAAATAAGGGATATTATAATACGGAACAAAACAACCAAACACAAGTGCACCAAATCAAGAAATATCAACAAGGGCACTCCCGAGGCACCGCCTCGTAGTCCCAAATCATAAATAAATTCACAATATTTTCTTATATCGTCGCGGGAGCCTTCACATTTAGTTTTTAAACATTATTTTTCCCGAAATAGCATCCCGCATTTTAGCCCACCTTATCACAATACATGGCTTCTAGTAGTTCCCCTACTAGCCACGCGTATCAAGCCCGCTTTATCTCACCGCATGCGTTTCAACACCCAGGCCTTATACCACCTCATGCGTATCAATATCATAACATATCACACAAGGTTAGGCAAGATGCTTACTTGGCGAAGCTAATCCAATACTTTAAATGGCCTTCGCAAGTGAAACGACCTCCGGGCGGCTCAAATCTAGCCAAAATAATTTTATTAATATCAATAAAATTCGTCGGAAATAATTTCGGATAATAAAACGTCAACATTTAATTTAAGACTAAAAAGTCAACCCAAAAGTCAATGATGGGCCCCCATCTAAAACCCAACAAAAAATTACAGAATCCGAACACTCATTCCGATACGAGTCCAACCATACCAAAATTACTCAAATTCGATCACAACTCGACCTTAAATTCCCAAAATTTAGTGTAAGTTTTCATAATTTTTTCCCAAATTTTTAACTCAAAACACTAATTAAATGATGAAAATAACAATGGATTCGTGTAATATAGTCAAAACCGAGTTAGAATCACTTACCCCAATGAATTCATTGAAAAACCCACGAAATATCGCCACAAACCGAGCTCTCTAGGTCCAAAATAAAAAAAATGAGATGAAAACCTCGTTTATATGGTACCACGTCTGGTCTCCCAAAGTGTTGACCGCACATTTTTTGTGTGGTCCGCACTTTCCAACTTCCACGGCCGCGATCCAAATTGTGAAGTCGTACTTCAGCGTCAATTGTACCACTAGGCTTTAGTAAATTGACCATAACTTTCGGTACAAATGTCCAAATGATAAATGATTTAATGTTTTGAAAACTAGACTCAAAGGGATACAATTTTTATTTTTGGGTCATCTCTAAATTTCTTATAGATTAAAAGATATACGCTTCCGAAGTCAGACCATCAAACCTGTAGATTCCCCCTTCTGCGATCAGTGATTTTTCCACTGCGGTGCGCACATTGTCCATTGCCTCCGCACTTTGGGAGTTTGCGGCTACACGTGGGCTTTGCCTCAATACTCCAAAAATGTGCCCTCCGCATTTCAACTACTCCAGAATATATCAAAGTGCCGAAATGCCCAAACTTATTCAAAACTCACCCAAAACACATTCGAGGCCCCCGGGACCTCGATCAAACATACCAACAAGTCTTAAAATACAATACGAACTTACTTGATGCCTCAAATCTCATCCAATAATATCGATTCAATGAATCGCAACCCAATTCAAGCCTAATGAAAACTAAGGAATTCGAACTTCTACAATCAATGCCTAAACCTATCAAATCAACTCTGATTAACTTCAAATTTTGCACACAAGTCATAAATGATACAACGGACCTATTCTAATTTCCAGAACTAAAATTTAAGCCCGATAACCACAAAGTCAACTCTCAATCAAACTTCTAAATTTTCAAAACTTCTAATTTTCGAACTTTCATCGTTTCAAGCCAAATTCAACTACGGACCTCCGAATCACTATCCGGACACACTCCTAAGCCCAAATCACTATACGGAGCTATTGGAATCATCAAAATTCTACTCCGGAGTCTTTTACATAAAAGTCAAGCTCCGATAAACTCTTTTCACTTAAGCTTCTAACACAAGAATTGTTCTTTCAAATTGATCCTGAATCATCTGAAAACCAAACTCGACCACACACGCAAGTCATAATACAAAATACGAAGTTGCTCGAGACCTTAAGCTTTCGAACAGGACGCTAATTCTCAAAACGACCGATCGGGTCGTTACAGATAGACAACTTCAGGAACTTTCCTCATGTGGAAACAAAGCTGACAGTGAATTTATATGATGTTTGTGAGCATATATTAAGGTGGTTTATGATGTTTTACAGTAGTGAGCTCTTCTTCTTCTTCTTCTTCTTCTTCTTCTTCTTCTTATTATTATTATTATTATTATTATTATTATTATTATTATTATTACTTGCAAAATGAATTTGTTTGTTAGATTTGTTGTTATTTTTACAAATTAATGATCGAAATTTGTTCTTTATGATATTTGGAGGTTATATGTCAAATTTGTGCTCATTTGGAGTAAATTTAGGTATTGAATCGTGTGTTGGATTGTTGAAATGCGATGAACAAGTTTCTGTTTTACGGCAATTTGTACTTCAAACCTACTTGGCTTAAGCGCATGAAAACATTGGTTGCACTTCAAACCTATGTAGCCTTAAGTGCATCTTAAGTGCAATTTTTGTACTTTAGACTTAATTGGCCTAAAGTGCATTGCACTTTAAACTATAAGTAATTTTCAAAATGCATTACAGTTGCACAGTTAATTACAACCCGCAGCTATTGTTTCGATTTTTATCATTCCTAATTTTTCCTTACTAGGCATCTGTATTCATTGTATTTGTTCGCGCAACAAATACAGCATGTGTCTACTGTATTAGTTCGTGCAACTAATACAACATGTATCAATGGTATTATCACGACCCAAAATCCAACTACTCGTGATGACACCTAACCCAACCCGCTAGATAAGCCAATTAATAACTATTCAATTTAATGAGACAAATAAATAATAAAATAACTAAACCTTTATACACTTCCCAAAGACTGGTAGTACAAATTATGAGCTTCTAAGATTTTGAATTTGCAAAACTGGTATGAATAAAATACATCATTTGTTTGAAATATACATGAACAAGTTAAAAATTCTAAAGCTACCATGAACAAGAGGCAGTTATGACCAGATCGCAGGTACATCTTCAATGCTCGCTCCCGACATACACAGCAATATTAGCATCCGAAATCTGCACGCAAGGTGCAGAAGTGTAGTATGAGTACAATCGACCTCATGTACTCAATAAGCAACAAACCTAACCTTAGGTTAAAAGTAGTGACGAGCTGGGACAAAGGTCAGAGTTCAACGCCAATAACTAGCAACAATTCATAACAATATAATGAAAGTAACACAAATAGTAATTCAACAATAAAGTGCTCAGCTTGTTCACAGTTCCGAAAAATAGACATTTGCTTTTCAAGTATAACAGTAAAACTCAAATCTTTTGCCAAAATCACTGAATATGAGAAATTTTGAAAACTGTAATTTTTCCCAAAAATTTTCTTCCACAATAAGAAATTTTATTATCAAATGGTATGAGTAAAAATGCATCTATACGCATGTATGTCAAGTGTGCATATCAAATGCAATATAACACAGTGATACAACCATATGCATACTCTCAGAGTATCAATTTACTCAGTCCTCCCAATTACTCAATCCTCACAGTCATGCATGTCTCACAGTCATTCAATCCTCCCAAATCACTCGGCACTCGCACTCGCACTCAGTAGGTACATGCGCTCACTGTAGGTGTGCAGACTCTGGCGGGCCTCCTTCAGCTCAAGCGCTATAATAAGACAATCTGGCCTGCTATGGCGTGCATCCCGATCCATATAATAATAACGTGTATAAAGCTAATATGGTCTGTTGTGGCGTACAGGTCAATCCCATAAATATCCTAACAATCAGGAACTCGGCGTCACTCAGTATCAATCTCTCCAGTCTCTTGGGCTCAAAAATGTCATGAAAATCAACCCAAAAATGATGTATGATATATCAATAATTAGCAACAGAAACTGAGAAATGATATGAAATGAATGAACATGATTGAGTATGAAATTACAATTTAAACAAACAATTCAATAGCAATACGACCTCTGTGGGTCTCAATAATACTGGCATATAGCCTCAGCATGATTTGTTTTACATGAGTCTTTGCTCAATTTCTTTAACACATGAAAGTACATGGATAATGCCAAGATTATTCGACTACACAGTTCCACGAAATCAATTGAGTCACAATTTCTACGGTGTACGCGTTCACGCCCATCACCTAGCATGTGCATCACCTCCAAACCAATCACATAACACGTATATTCAGGGTTCATACCATCAGCACCAAGTTTAGAAATGTTACTTACCTCGAACAAGCCGAATCCAATGCCGAGCAAGCTAAACAATGCTCCGGGAATTTCATTCTGCGCGTATCAACCTCTGAACGCCTTCCTATCTCCTCAATTCAAGCCAAATACCCGAAACTAGTCAAACAATGTACAAATTAATCAAAATATAGTCCAATGCTTACAATTTAACAATTTATAAAAAACATTCAACTCCGCTAGAAACGTCAACAGTGGGGCCCACTTCTCGTAACCCGACAAACCTCATAAAATCAAATAACATGTTCAATTACGAGTCCAACCATACTAATTTCACTCAAATCCAACGCCGAATCGACATTCAAATCTTGAAAACTCATTTTGTGAAATAATAGACAATTCCTCTGATTTCTCTTTAAAAATCAATAATCCAATGCCGAAAACGAAGATTAATTCGTGAAATATATTCACAATCGAGTCAAGAATACTTACCCCAATTCGTGTGGTTACATTCCTCTCCAAAGTCGCCCAAACCGAGCTCCAAAATCCAAAAATGAGAAAAAGTACCAAAGACCTCGAAATATAACTTCTGCCCAGCCATCTTCGCTTTTGCGAACAAAGGGTCCGCTTCTGCGGCGTCGCTTTTGCGACAAACCTTCGCTTCTGCGGAAAGCACTGGAACTCCGCCCTTTCGCACCTGCGCAATAGGACCCGCTTCTGCACAAGCGCAGGTGCGACACACATTGCGCTTCTGCGCACATCGCCGCTTCTGTGATCACTCCTTCCGCGTCTGCGCTACCGCAGATGCGGTCCATTTCCTCGCTTCTGCGGATGTCCTGCTCCAACTTTACTTCGCTTCTGCGTTCACATGATGTATTTGTGGCTCTGTACCTACACCTAATATTCCGCAGGTACGATCACACCAGGTCCAGCAAAGGCCAGCCATCACACATGAATGAAAACGATCTGACACATGTCTGTAACTCACCCGGGCCACTCGGCACCTCGACCGAATATACCAACAAGTACCATAACATAATACGGACTTACTCGAGGCCTCAAATCACGCATAACAACATCGAAATGACAAATCGCACCTCAATTCAAACTTAATGAACTTTAAATTTTTAATTTCCAAATCTCGTGCCGAAACATATCAAATCAACTTAAAATGAACTCAAATTTTGCGTACAAGTCATAAATGACAGAACGAAGCTACTGAAATTTTTGGAAATACTATCCGAGTTTGATATCATAAAAGTCAACTCCCGGTCAAACTTGTAAACATTTCAAACCTTCAAATTTTCAACTTTCGCCGGTTAGTGCCGAAACCTTCTACAAATATCCAAAATAAAATTTCGGGCATACGTCCGAGTCTAAAATCACCATTCGGACCTAACGGAATCATCAAAACTCTTATCCGAGGTCGAATACTAAAAAGTCAAACTTGGTCAACTCTTCCAATTAAAACTTCAAACATGAAATTCATCATTCCGAACTAATTCCGAAACACCTGAAAACCAAAATCAATGATTCATACACGTCATAATACATCATATAAACCTACTCAAGACTTCAAATAGCTAAAAGGAGCGTAAATGCTCAAAATGACTTGTCGGGTCGTTACATTCTCCCCCACTTAAACATACGTTCGTCCTCGAACGTGCCAAGAGTTGTTCCTAAGCCTTCAAATAACTATGCCACTTTACCACGCACATACCCGGGGTGATCCCGCGTCACCCTATTCCATATAGGCCTGACCACATAACATTTTCTAAAGATCCTTAATTCAACCTTAGCTCATAAACCTTGGATACCAATCTCTAACATTCAAAATTCTTTTCAAGACCCGAATCTCACATCTACACACTGTATAAGTCTGAACATGCTGTAATAAGCCATAGCCATAACCCAAGATGTAATCACATGATATACCACAAAACTCGCATACTCGCAATAATTTCTAATCACTGTAGCTGTTTAAAAACAAACCTGATACCGGTGATAAACTTCATGTCAAACAAAACCTCATTCCAAAACCTTCGTACACTACTGATAATGAAAGAAACACGCAGAATCTTATAACCACTTATCAGATCAACAAGTCATGGAGCTTTCCCTCATTCGACAAGTACCATAGCCAATTATCTAAGCCGACTTCAAAAATTATTCTTCCAAACACGTCGAAATCAAACCTGACAGTACCCATTCAAGTTTTAGTGACCTTATATTATCAAATACAACTATTCCACAGACACGCCACACCAATATAACTCAAGCCACAAACTGCACAATCTGTGCACCCAAAAATGGAAAAATGTCTCAAAGAAGAGAACCGTTTCGCAAGTTCAACAAGCACCACCACAACCGCAATACAATGAGCTCATCATACATAGTAGAACCAAGACACACGAATCTAATAACGGTAACCAGATCTCCTAGAGCTCACATTAACATCAACCTCACTGACAACTCACGTGCTATAGTATCAATATCTGGACCCGCATGGACAACTCACATGCCAATAATATATATCGTCTGGCATGGTCACAGGCCTCCAGTCCAAGCATATCAAACAGGAGCAACTATACAAGTACACATGTATGTGATAAATGAAATAAGATTCCTATGCTCCTGGACTAGTATAAATAATATGCCATAGTGTAGGCATGTGCAAAGTGTGCTATCACAGCTCAAATCGGCAAGTTATCGCAGAAATAGTAACTACCAAGTTTATTCAGGGAATTAGCCTCTTTGTAACCTCAAGTATGGCTCAGATAGTTCTCAACAAAGGTACGAATACGAGAACGTTATAACTTTAAGCTTAACAGTCAACTCAAGGCATATCATAGCCTAAGAATTCTTCCGAGTATGAATACTTGCCCCGATGCTCGCACATAGGCTCAAACCTCACATATATGCGCACTCATAGTGTGTAGCTATCACAAATAATTAACACAACTAGTGCCTCCACAGAGTTTAATAAAATACTCAACTCAAACAGGCCACAACCCCGAAACAATATGCTTCTGAGAACTCCCAGTCTCCAAATTCATAGGACACATGAATCATCATAACTGATCCCAACTCTAGCACTCGAATGACAAACACATCTTTCATGCACGATCATCCCACGAGGAATGCTTCTATAATTCTTCCGTGCCACATAGAAAAAATTTGAATATCAGCAGTCGATCAACCAGGTGAGTACAGCAATACCAACGAAACATCCGTAAGTCAAAACACAATACGCCTTATGAAATGCGCACCCATCTCAGGAAATACCAAGTAGTGATAAATATTCATCTAGTCATATGAAACCGCCCATGTTGTCTAAGAATTCATGACCATCCCTTCAAAACTGAATCGTATACTTGCATATGCAAATCTTAATCACATTTCGCCTCTATTAGGCCATTACATGAAAACACGAGAACCTCATTAACACTCTAAGTCTCCAGCATAATACATCCCCGGTTAGTTAGAAACCTTCCATTTGCTCCCATCCGGGTGAAAATCACAATACACAACATATTCCTCACGCCTGTAGAAAATATCTGTCTCAAACCATGATAGAAACTATCGATAACTCTTCGAAACCCATTTGCAGATAACCAAGCTATTAGAGCTGAATCTCCCTAACTCTACCAAGCCACGCAGGTTGTCAAATCCGAGAGTATTGCCACAAAACACCCGTGAAGCCTCACCTCATCATAAGAACCAAAAGAACCGAGCATACCATTACCATATTGATCCAGCCAACTACCCAGTTGTCCTATTTTCTCCGAGTTTCTTCTGAATTACCCTTAAGTTGACACTTCTCCTTGTCAGAACTCCACGATCCTTACCCAAAGCTCACTACAAGACATCCTAACATAAAATCACACCGCCCTAAGGCCCATAAGCCGTTGTATTCTTCCTAAGCATCCCCATAAATACCACAGCCGAGATACCCACTTTGAAAAGACCTTATGTGAATTTAAAATTGTTCCTTTTTTTCCTTTTTTATACTAAAATGTCGAAACCATAGTCATACAGAATTACCGCAAGTCCCGGCACCATCTAATATAAATAACCAATTCTAGCGACATACAAATCCGAACAATTCTCAAATGCTACATATAAATCTTTAACTCTTTAGAATTTCCTTGAGAGTCATCTACTCTGCTCAAATCCAAATTGCACCGCCCAAACGAGCCAAAAGACACGTGCTCTATTAACACAACAACACTCAAAGAAGTAACCCTGCCTTAACACCACCGATCTAATTCATACTTCGTGCGCACTACATCCTTCACAAATAACAACTCACTCATCCCATGATTTTCATATACTCATAAAGTGCAATATAACCCGTATCCAGGAATTTTCTTACTCTAGTCATCCTCGATCTCATCCTCTGTAAGTTATAACGGATCCACAATTATGCCTCAGACCCAAAACTAGTATTTAACACATAACCATGAGATCAAATCGTCAATAACAGGCTCCCCCACTTGGCTCAAAGCCATAGAACAAAACACTCGATAACTCATAACACTCATACTCTATTACTGCCAAAAATCCCGCACTGAGAATCAACTAAGTCCTTCATAAACTCATGCAACACATACCATACAGTAACTCAATCATCCGCTAAACTCGCATTCATCTTCGTGACAGTCAAGTCAACTTTTTCAACCAATCCAAACTCAAATCTCAACACATACACCCCGCTGGTAGAAAAGAAACTCTCCACATAACATTATAAGGAACACACCTACGTATATTACTCCGCATGAGATAACCCACCTTCTTAGCCTCAAACTGGCATCTTTCTATACCATTTTACAGCTACAACTACTACGTAATCACTTAACCTCACTGAGTTTAAGCTCATCAACAAGACATGGAAAATCTACTTCGCTCCAATTAAACAGTATGACAGATCCTTCAACACACTCACAACTCGAGACCATACGTCACATCAAGACAGAAATCAAGCACCCAATGGCCCTTTTAACATCTCAAGAAAATTATTCTCGTCACATTCAAACCATTTGAACACATCCCGCAGTTACATCATACTCATCATATAGTCATTCCACCGCTCATCGAGCTACAAAATTGACTCATAGGGACACTACCAGACATATAAGTCCAAAGGCACCAGTTCTCACAACTGAAACTACCGAGCCTAAGCTGCGGTCTAAACCTGGCCTCAAGTCCTCCAGACTGGCCCATCACCAAAATACAAAAAACACATCTCGTACCTCATTTATAAAATCACAAGTCGTCAATGCACAATTGATACCAAGCTTTCACATACACATACGAGTGAGTGGAAGAAATTCAAAGAGATACGCTTCAAGCTGAATCAATGTTGCACGATAAAGAAAGAAATATGGGAAGTTTATCCTAAATGCCCTGTAGCCTCTCGAAGATAGGTATGGAAGTCATCATACGGATCCCAAGACTCTACTAGACACTTGCTCATTACTTCTAGAACCTATGAACCTAGAGCTCTGATACCAACTTGTCACGACCCAAAATCCAACTAGTTCTTGATGGCACCTAACCCAACCCGCTAGGTAAGCTAATTAACAACTATATAATTTAATGAGATAAATAAATAATAAATAACTAAACCTTTATACACTTTCCAAGGACTGGTAGTACAAATTATGAGCTTCTAAGATTTTGAATTTGCAAAGCTGGTATGAATAAAATATATCATTTGTTTGAAATATACATGAAAAAATTAAAAATTCTAAAGCTACCATGAACAAGAGGCAGTTATGACTGGATCTCAAGTACATCTTCAATGTCCGCTCCCGCCATACACAGCAACATTAGCATCCGAAATCTGCACGCAAGGTGCAGAAGTGTAGTATGAGTACAATCGACCTCATGTACTCAATAAGCAACAAACTTAACCTTAGGTTAAAAGTAGTGACGAGCTGGGACAAAGGTCAGAGTTCAACGCCAATAACTAGTAACAATTCATAACAATATAATGAAAGTAACACAAATAGTAATTCAACAATAAAGTGCTCAGCTCGTTCACAGTTCCGAAAAATAGACATTTGCTTTTCAAGTATAACAGTAAAACTCAAATCTTTTACCGAAATCACCAAAATATGAAAAATTTTGAAAACTGTAATTTTTCCCAAAAATTTTCTTCCACAATAAGAAATTTCATTATCAAATGATATGAGGAAAAATGCATCTCTATGCATGTATGTCAAGTGTGCATGTCAAATGCAATGCAACACAGTGATACAACCATATGCATACTCTCAGAGTATCAATTTACTCAGTCCTCCCAGTCACTCAATCCTCACAGTCACTCATGCCTCACAGTCACTCAATCCTCCCAAATCACTCGGCACTCGCACTCGCACTCGCACTCAGTAGGTACCTACGCTCACTGTGGGTGTGCAGACTCCGGAGGGCCTCCTTCAGCCCAAGCGCTATAATAAGCCAATCTGGCCTCCTGCGGCGTGCAGCCCGATCCATATAATAATAACGTGTATAAAGCCAATATGGCCTGCTGTGACGTGCAACCCGATCCCATAAATATCCTCACAATTAGGCCCTCGGCCTCACTCAGTCATTAATCTCTCCAGTCTCTCGGGCTCAAATATGTCATGAAAATCAACCCAAAAATGATGGTATGATGTATCAATAATTAGCAACAGAGACTGAGATATGATATGAAATGAATGAACATGACTGAGTATGAAATTACAATTTAAACAAATAATTCAACAGCAATACGACCTCTGTGGGTCTCAATAATACCGGTATATAGCCTTATCATGAATTGTTTTACATGAGTTTCAGCTCAATTTCTTTAACACATGAAAGTACATGGATAATGCCAAGATTATTTGACTACACAGTTTCACGAAATCAATTGAGTCATAATTTTTACGGTGCACGCTCACATGCACGTCACCTAGTATGTGTGTCACCTCCAAACCAATCACATAACACGTATTTTCAGGGGTTCATACCCTCAGCACCAAGTTTTGAAATATTACTTATCTCGAACAAGCCGAATCCAATGCCGAGCAAGCTAAACAATGCTCCGGGAATTTTATTTCGTACTTATCAACCTCTGAACGTCTTCTTATCTCCTCAATTCAAGCCAAACGACCCGAAACTAGTCAAACAATGTACAAATTAATCAAAATATAGTCCAATGCTTACAATTTAACAATTTATAAAAAAAAATCAACTCCGCTAGAAAAGTCAACAGTGGGGCCCACTTCTCGTAACCCGACAAACCTCATAAAATCAAATAACATGTTCAATTACGAGTCCAACCATACTAATTTCACTCAAATCCAACGCCGAATCGACATTCAAATCTTAAAAACTCATTTTGTGAAATAATAGACAATTCCTCTGATTTCTCTTTAAAAATCAATAATCCAACGCCGAAAACGAAGATTAATTCGTGAAATATATTCACAATCGAGTCAAGAATACTTACCCCAAGTCTTGCGGTGACATTCCTCTCCAAAGACGCCCAAACCGAGCTCCAAAATCCGAAAATAAGAAAAAGAACCAAAGACCTTGAAATATAGCTTCTGTCCAGCCATCTTCGCTTTTGCGAACAAAAGGGCCGCTTCTGCGGCGTCGCTTTTGCGACAAACCTCCGCTTCTGCGGAAAGCACTGGAACTCCGCCCTTCCGCACAACAGGACCCGCTTCTACGCAAGCGCAGGTGCGGCACACGCTACGCTTATGCACACATCGTCGCTTCTGCGACCACTCCTTCCGTGTCTGCGCTACCGCAGATGCGGTCCATTTCCCCGCTTCTGTGAAAGTCCTGCTCCAGCTTCACTTCGCTTCTGCGTTCACATGACCGCATGCGGCTCCGCACCTGCGCCTAATATTCTGCCGGTGCGGTCACACCAGGTCCAGCAAAGGTCAATTATCACACATGAATGAAAACGATCTGAAATACGTCAGTAACTCACCCTGGCAACTCGGGACCTCGACTGAACATACCAGCAAGCACCATAACATAATACGGACTTAATCGAGGCCTCAAATCATGCATAACAACATCGAAACGACGAATCTCACCTCAATACAAACTTAATGAACTTTAAATTTTCAATTTCCAAATCTTGTGCCGAAACATATCGAATCAACTCGGAATGAACTCAATTTTTGCGTACAAGTCATAAATGACATAAAGAAGCTACTGAAATTTCCGGAAACACAATCCGAGTCCAATATAATAAAAGTCAACTCCCAGTCAAACTTGTGAACATTTTAAACCTTCAAATTTCTAACTTTCATCGATTAGTGCTGAAACCTTCTAGAAATATCCAAATAAAATTCCGGGCATACGCCCAAGTCCAAAATTACCATCCGGACCTAACGGAATCATCAAAACTATAATCCGAGGTCGAATACTAAAAAGTCAAACTTCGTCAACTCTTCCGATTTAAAACTTCAAACATGAAATTCATCCTTCCGAACTAATTCTGCAACACCTGAAAACCAAAATCGACAATTCACACACGTCATAATATATCATATAAACCTACTCGAGACTTCAAATAGTTAAAAATAGCGAAAATACTCAAAACGACTAGTCGGATCGTTACAAGTATTCCTTCGTGTAACAAATACACAAGGCGAAATACAAAAACATATGGGTGTATACAAGGATACAAACAATAAAAAATACATTGTGCACACTGTACATAAACTGTATCAAATGAATTCGCTCATACATAATAATTGTATCCATGAATACAATTTTAATGAAAAAGTTGTATCAATGAAGAAGACGACACAGATATGTGAAAAGAAGAAGACGAAAAGAGGTAGAAAAGGGAAAAGAGATAGGAAAAACCATGGTCGTCGTCCGCTGCCCTAAACAAGCCACCACTAAAACCCCAAATTAGAAACACTCTAAAAAATAGAATAGAGAAAGGGTTGTCATAGCTCACTGAAACGCATGAATTTAGAAAGTCGAGGAAATGAATTAAGAGTTTAATCAATTGGATACATGAATTTATATTAGGGAAGTGCGTGAGAGAGAGAGGGGCTTACGCCGGAAGTCATAAATTTGAAGCAATGGATAGAGAGGGGACGGCATGACAGAGGTAAGGAAGGGGAGAGATGGTGGTTAGGGTTAGAAGCTATTTGCTATAACGTATGATAATCATTTTAAATTGTATTTATTTATAGTAAATATAGCGTATAAGTTAGTTATATCGTGTTAATTTTTTTTAAACTAATTGTCTTTTAACTTCAGACACGATACGTTTGAAGTTGATCTTAAAGTGGATAAATATGTAATTTTTCGTACAAAGTAGGTATAAGTTCAATGATGACCCCAAAATTGATCATATATGCAAATACCCACGAAAAAAATTATTTTATGCAACTTTAATAATCCTTTTGTGATGATATAGCTATATAAGAAAGATTTGAAGAGATTTATAGCCTATTTCACCAAGCTTCTTTGAAGGCCAAAAGTATTTTTTTCTATAATAAAAAAAAATGTATTTTTTTTCTTAACTTGAGGTGTTTAGCCAAGCTTTTTTTGGAAGGGGGGAGGGGGAGTACTTTTGAGGAGAAGTAAAAAAAAGTAATTTTTCCCCCAAAGCAGAAGCAGTTTTAAATTTTTCTTTCCTACCAAAAATATCTTTCACAAAATATATAATGACTTTTGGGTTAAACTTTCATATTTGTTGAGTGATTTTTTGATATATTTAAATCATCTTGAAAGAATAAAGTACTTTTCAAATTTATTTTTATATTTTACCTAAATAAAAAATTATCTTTAATAATAAATTTTTGTGATTATTTATTTATTTATATAATATTAACTATTAAGTACATTTCTTCATGTCCTTATTCGTAATTTGATACTTAAAAACTCTTTTTGAAAAGTTTAGCCAAACATAAATTATTGCTCAAAAATATTTTTAAATTAATTAGTCAAATATAAATTATTTTTTCCAAAAAATACCTTTTCGAAAAATATTTTTTTAAAAAGTATTTCTCAAAAATAAGCTAATTTTTTGTGTTTCGTCAAATATTTTGTTAATATTCTGAGTTACACAGCTAAATAATTACCTGCCATGATCAGAGGTGTGGCCCTTGTTCCAAAAATAGTAATAGTAGTATCCTTTTGTCTACTGGAATATACCATGAAGTTTGTACCACCATCCCCATCCTCCCTATATATCCAACTTTTATTTTATTTCAGAAATAGCAAGCATTAGTATTTTATGTTTTGCTTCAGTGACAAGTGACAGAGCAGCCAAAATTTGGACCAATCAAATTGGGCGGTGTGGTTATGATTTTAAGAATTTGAACACACAAAAATATCTTCCATTTGGTGGGGACTAGGCTGCAAACTTTCAAAAACAAGTTTGCATGAGCAAGAAGGGAATAGGAGAAAAACCTTTTGTGAAACGTAATCCATATTTTATGAAAATTATTTTTAATTTTTTTATATTTAGTTGTTGAGTAAAAAATAAATATTAAAAATTAGGCAACTGTTCTACAATAAAAATATTATTGGGTGTGCGAAGAAAATCTCATATTGATAGCTAAAAAGATTGAGAGCTTACATATAACTATAGAGATTTCTTAATAGTATGAGGTCGTTTAAGAAAAACTGTATGAGCTTGACTCAAAGTGGACAATATCACACCGTATAAGCAGTGTCGGATCCCTGGTGAAGCAAGTAAGGCACTTGATTTAGGCCCCCAAATTTTGGGGCCCCCATTTTATACAATAATAAATTTATAATTTTTTTTAAAAATAATATTGAGTACTTTGAGTAGAAAAGTAATTTTTCATATAAAAGGAAAGATAATTTTGTTATATTTGTGAATAAATCATCAATACCAAATGATTATTATGGGATATATGAATAGTTGTAAATTTTTACACTCCTTTTCTTATTTTGTCCGAGTCACAATTTCTCTTTTCTTTTCTCCTAGCAGATTACATACTTTCTCTTTAATTTTTTCTTACTTTTTTTCTCCAAGAATTTAAAAGTTCAAAAAGTTTTAATGGTAAAAATTTGAGATCAATAGATGATGTGAATTTAAAAAAATAATGTCTTAACCTTGAATGTTTCGTAAAATATAATAGTCACTCTGATATTGATGATTTAAACTTATTTTTTAAATTACAAATATTTTAAAAATAGTAAAAGTAGAAAATAATACTCTAAGCGACATATTCAATCAACTAAAAAGATTTAATTCTTTTTCAAATGCTTATATTTCTTTTTTTAAAATGTTAATATTTTCTATATCAGTTGCCACAGCAGAAAGAGGTTTTTTAAAATTAAAATTGATAAAATCTTGCGTAAGATCAATAACTCTCAAGAAAAATTAAATGAGTTGGCTATATTATTATTCGAAAAGAATTATTAGAAAAAAATGATAATAAATAGAATTATTAAAAATTTTGCATTTCAACAAAGCTAGAAGAATAGATTTTTTTTTTGAAAAAGATATTTTTTATTTTTTAAATTTAAGGCCTTCGAATGAATTTTGGTTTTAGGCCTTGAGCTGCCCCTGCGTGTAAGAGCATCATTGGCCATTTTATAGCATATTTGGCCAAGCTGGAAAAGTCAGCTTATTTTGAGAAGTGTTTTTTTTAAAAAGTAATTTTCAAAAAAAATACTTTTGGAGAAAAACAGTTTGTGTTTGGGTAATCAATTTGAAAAGCACTTTTGAACAATAATTTGTGTTTGGCCAAGCTTTTCAAAAAGTACTTTTATGTGTAAAATTACAAATAAGGACATGAATAGATTTGCTTAATAGTTAATATTATATAAGTAGATAAATAATTAAAAATTTCTATTATTAAAGATAATAATTAAGTTTTTTATTTTATTTAAGTAAAATATAAAAATAAAATTGAAAAGTACTTTATTCTTTCAAGATAATTTAAATATATCAAAAATCATCCAATAAATATGAAAGTTCATCCCAAAAGTTATTTTATATTACTTAATAATTTAAACTAAGTAAGATTATTTTGGTATATATAATATTTTGCAAAGGGTATTTTTGATAGGAAGAAAAGTCAAAATTGCTTCTGCTGCTGGGGAGAAGCTATTTTTTCTGCTTCTTCAAAACTGATTCTGCTTCTAGCCAAAAGGACTTTTTTTTCAAAAAACAAAAGCTTGGCCAAACACCTCAAATTAAGGAAAAAAACACTTTAAAAAAAAATACTTTTGGCATGGTGAGAAGCTTGGCCAAACATACTATTAGCCCAATAACTACTGTTATAATCTTTTGGCTTTTCTCGGGGTCAAGGAAATATTAAATATCTATATGGTAAAAAAAACACATTAATAAATAAAGCCAAACTAATGAATCAAATAATAAGATTGCTAGATTACTTGTTACATCTCTTATTTTCATATATTTTCTTCACGTAGTAATCCAACATGAACAAAGAACATTCTATTTCGTCAAAAAAGATTATTTTAAGTTTATTGGAAAATTGTATTTGTTATCAATTTTAATTTATTATAAAAATAGAAAAAACCGAAAATATATTTGAAGTATAAAGATTTTACAACCTTAGAAAAGCTTAACATGTCATAGTCAGCTAGTTATCATTTTTATCGGGTAATTAATAATTATAAAAAATTATTTATAGTTATTCTTATAAATAATCTGATTATATATATATTCTAACGGGTGGCGAGCCAAAAAAAAAAGAGAGGAAAAAAGTCATGAATTAAAGGTTTCTTAAGGAACGGGCAATAGAGATTGCTTTGCTTGTACTTCTTTACTTTGAATACGCATTGGTGCCCTTTATTTCATACCTCATTCACACTCACTTCTTTAACTACTCAGATTAGTTTGCATTTATTTTATTCTTATCCTCAAAAAAATATAAAATATAAACCTGTATTTAATGTTTTTTGCATTTTGGTCAACTTGTGATCCAAGCCATGCACCACGTAAAGAAATATAAAGGAAAAAAGACGACGTAAAAGTAAAGAAAAACTTGCAAATTAATGTCATTTTCAGTTACAATGGATACAAAAAATCTAGCTTTAAAAAGATTTTTTTCTTTAAGTAATGGGGTTTGGCTTATGTGAGAAAAATTGTTTTCCAATGACCAAAGATATCATGACGTTAATTTCCATTGAACAATATATTTTCCAATTTGTATTAATTATTCATCTTACTTCTTTCGGAATTTTTAAATAATCTACTCCCTATATTCAAAAGAAGAATTAACCCAATTAGCCGTCCACTCAACCACCAGGGGCGGATTTAGGGGGGACGGAAGGGTGTTCACCGGAACCCCCTTCGTCGAAAAATACATTGTATATATAAAGCAAAATATATTTTTTACCTTTATATATTATGTTTTAAAACCCTTTGACATAGCCCAAAAGCATAACTTAGTGGTCAAGATGGTTTAAAACCTTTGTAGGGTCATTGGTTCTATTCCCTCTAGCTATAACTTTTTTAACATTTCTCTTTTTTGAACTCCTTAGTGAAAATTCTATCTCCGCCACTGCCAACCACTTACACTAAAAATACCCGGTGGAGCTACAATATGTGCATAGTTTATGTATTATATGTGTATAGTTGTGTATAATCTATGTATATGGCTAAAAAAGTATTTGTATAGTCAATTAAAAAATATGCATATTAAGACAATTAATTTTGAACAAAAAATATGGTTAAAATATGCATTTTTACACAGCTATTTGTGTAAAAATCCCCTATTTTTTGTTTCAAATCCTTTTATTGTTTTCAAGTTATCTCAAGGAGATATTTAAAGAAAATTAAGACAAATTTGAAATTGGGTGAAAGTAAACAATATACAACAAACGAATACAATTTTGCAATTAATTATTGTACAAAAATTACTTACTTTAAATGTAATGTGGACTAAGATTTCTTTACAAAAAGGAAAAATATTTACACATACGTTAAAATTATGTCTAAATTCGTTGAATTTATATAATATTATATAACATAATTTCTATGATATTTTGGAAGATTTTCCAGTTGTAGAAAATAACTTACTTTAAAGGAAAAATATTTACATATAATCAATTAAAAAATATGCCATAGTAAATTTACTGGGCGCGAATTTAAATTAGTAATGACTAAAAAACAACAAATTCAATATATTCATTAAAAAAATGAAAACATCCCTAAAGTATTGTTTACATTTTCAACAAAAACAAATAGTGCTCCTTAGTTTTGACAGGAAACGCCACCTAAGTACATATCCACAAGTCACTTTTGTCCCCCATGAATGGCTTATCTTTCTTAGATTTTCGATTTCCGTGTTAAACAAGTCTCTACTCTCTTCCCTTTCCTTCACCCACAGGCTATCTCAATTTCCCCCATTTTCACTTTACTTCACTTCCAATCTTCTCAATTCTAATATCTATCTATTTGTTTCTGTATCCGGTATTCTTAAAAAATCTCATTTTTACATTCTTGGCTTTCTGGGTGTGTCTAGTTTTGATTTGTTTTTAATTTTGAGGCTAAGAAATGGAGCAAGAAGGGTCACTGGTGGTGGCGGCAGCGGCAGGAGCTGTAACGGTGGTGGCTCCGGCACCGGCGCCGACGTCTTTGGCGCCGGGGTTCAGGTTCCATCCGACGGACGAGGAATTAGTTAGGTACTATCTGAGGCGAAAGGCATGTGGGAAGCCATTCAGGTTTCAGGCTGTTACTGAAATTGATGTTTACAAATCTGAACCTTGGGAGCTCGCAGGTTCAATTCACTCTCTTTTTCGTTGATTTATGTCTCCAGTTGTATGTTATGATTTCTTTGTTTATAACGCTTTTTTATCTGTTTGAATTTCGTGACTTCTTTTTAATATTTATTTATTTATTTTTGGTTTGGTTTGATTGAGTTTTCAGGTTTAATTATTTCATTCGGAATATTAGTGTGTTTCTGACAGTTCCAGGTTTATTGAAAACTGCAATGCTGCTTTTCTATATGAATAACATCTCTTTTTGTCAGCAGAGCCAGGATTTTTCACTAAGGGAATTAACTCTTTGGTTGTGTCAAAGGATTCAATATCTATATATATACATAAAAAAATAAATTGACCTTAATTTTCTGATGAAGGGGGTTCAGATCGCCTCCTAGCTGGGCTGTTGTATTAGTCATTCTTCTGTATGTCTTTGGGCTAGTAATAGTGGCGTAGCCAGGAATTCTAACGAGGGGATTCAAAAACATACAAATTTTCATACTGAGTGAATGCATTTAATTTTTTGTTACCCTATTTGTACTATGTAACTTTCGGACGAAGGGATTCAATTTTGAACCTCCTTTAACACACTTAGCCTTTAACACACTTAGCCACGTCACTGGCTAGTAATTAGTTTGTCGTGTTATGAATCCACCTCCCCCTTTTCCCTGAATTTGGCAGCCACTTTTATGAATGGCCTTGTCATATACGGTGCAGAATATTCATCGCTGAAGAGCAGAGATCTAGAGTGGTACTTTTTCAGCCCTGTGGATAAGAAGTATGGTAACGGTTCTCGACTTAACCGAGCCACTGGCCAAGGCTACTGGAAAGCTACTGGGAAAGATCGTTTTGTTCGCCATAAGTCTCAGACCATTGGAATGAAGAAAACACTTGTTTTCCATAGTGGTCGAGCTCCTGATGGCCAGAGAACAAATTGGGTAATGCATGAGTACAGGCTTGCAGACGAAGAATTGGAGAAGGCTGGAATCGTGCAGGTGTGAACTAGCTTTTTTTGTGAACTTAGCTACTTTCCATATTGAGTTTTGAATCTTAAAAGAATCTCTTTCTGTTGGTCTGTGAGGACATAGGATTCCTTTGTGCTCTGTAGAATCTTTCAAAAAAGTGGTTTAGGACCGCCAAATGGTGACAGATATGCACCATTCGTTGAGGAGGAATGGGATGATGATATAGCCGTGATTCCTGGAGGAGAGGCAGAGGATGATGTGGCGAATGGTGATGAAGCACGAGTTGCGGGCAATGACCTTGACCAGGTACTGTTTCCTTTTCAGTACAGACCTGTTAGATTGCTGAAACTTTCCACTTAAATGAATGAATGTCTATTGCCACTTGTTTTACCGTTGCTGTTCATAAGGATCAGAAGAACAAAAACAAGAAAGTATGAATGCCAATGTTGTCGGTGTAGATATAATGCTATTAATTGCGTACTTTGTTATTTAGTCGTTACTCTTCTTTTCTTAGTTGGAAACTCTTTTCTAATTTTTGTCTTTGCTCTTCTTTCTCCTTGTATTGCAAACTTTTTGCTATCTTTGTCAGTTGTAGATAACGGTTTAGGATCTTGTTTTACCATCAATGTCGATAAGGAATCAAGAGAACAAAGCAGAATAGTACAGTATGAATGCCAATGTTGTCAGTGTAGATATAATGCTCTTAGTTGCAAACTTTGCTATTTTGTCGTTACTCTTCTTTTCTTAATTGGAAACTCTTATCTATTTTGTCTTTGCTCTGCTTTCTCCTTGTTTTGCAAACTTTTGCTATATTTGTTAGTTACTTAGTTGTAGATAACGGTTTAGAATTTAGTTTTACCATCAATGTCGATAAGGAATCAAACAACAACAACAACAACATACCCAGTATAATCCCACAGGTGGGGTCTGGGAAGGTTAGTGTGTACGCAGACCTTACCCCTACCTGGAGAGGTAGAGAGGCGGTTTCCGATAGACCATCGGCTCAAGAAAAGATGGAAAGGAAGAAAAGGGAAGAAGAAGAAGAAGAAGAAGAAGAAGAAGAAGAAGAAGAAGAAAAAGAAAGAGGGGGGAGAAAGAAAGAAGAGGGAGACAAAAGACGATAAGGAAAAAGAGGAGAAAAAGTAGCATCAGATAGTAACAATCAGGGAGCAACAATTTCCAGTAAAAGGGGAGAAAGTGTAGCATCAAATAGTAACAATCAGGGAGCAACAATTTCCAGTAGCAATTATCAAAAACAATGGACGTGGTTGCTAAGTACCATATATAATAACAAACTAGAAGGAAGTAACAAGACCGGAAAGTATGAATGTCTGTGTCGTTACTTGTAGATTTATGCTCTAAATTGCAGCATTTTGTTGTTTTGTTGATGCTCTTCTTTCTCTCAATGTTGCTCTATCTATGTATTATTTATTGGAATTGTTCTGGGAAAATTGAATAAAATGAAAAATGATTTCTGTTAATGTGGTGGTTAGCTAGTGCACTTAACGGTTTAGCATCTTGTTCCACCTACCTCCCTCATAAACCCCATGTTCACGTTGACATGTCATTATATTCCAATTGAAAAGCTACATCCTTTAGCCTTTTAATTGAATTCTAACATCACAACAAGCAATTTACGTCTTTGTCAATAACTGCTTCATCCCCACAACCATGACTACTCCAAGACACAAAGTTCAAATCTTAACTATAGTGTGTTTTATAAAGGTGGATCTCCAGCTGTCTTGGACATCAGCTTGTCGGGTGAGATTCTAGGAATTGTAGGTGCAATGTTGCTTGTAAATTGTAATGTTGATCGTGAAGCTACAGAAATAAGCTCTCAAAACCACCCCTAGATTGAAAGTTTTGGCAAAGTGGACTTTAATTCAGCAAGTTGTATAGGTCTGTCTTAGTGATAGTGCTGTTCCAGGGAGAAACTCCTTGGTGATAGTGCTGTTCTTGATTCTCAGAAGTAACTGGCAAGCTAACTTGAAATGGTGAAGGTTTTATGTGACGAGTGAAGGCTCTTGAAGACACTGCTGATTATTATTCTCTGGATTTCAATCTTGTTGAATACTCGAATTCTCTACTAGAATGTGAAACATATTATTCTTGAGAAATATAGCTGATCATTTTCTAGTGCTCTCACAATTTTTACTTTGTTTTTATTGGGATTTCACCTTGACTGTCTTTTGCAATTAAAAAGAAGTTTATGCATTTAGCTGCAAAACTTCATGCCCTTCTCTTCCTTTTAGTTGTGGGGGCCTCTTCACATTCATTAGCATGTGTACATTTATAAACTTGAGGTTTATATGTCCCGTATAGTTTTGAGCATTTCTCATTCGATAAACCCTGGGGTATGCTTAACTTTTTCCAGTTTGAGATTTACTTTGCTCGCCGCTAACTGTTAACTTTTGACAACAGGATGCTCTACGCAAGGCTCCTCGCTATATTGAAGACCTGATTGAACCCCAAAGTCTTCCATTTGTTTGCAAGAGGGAGAGCTCAGAAGATGCTGAACTTCTCTCTTTAAGCCAAAGTAAGAGATCCAAGCATGACGATCCAAGCTCTAGCCGTGCAAATGGTTCTGAAGATTCAACTATTACTAGCCAGGATCTACCAACTACGATGATGACGAAAACAAATTGCTCCCCTACTCTCTTAGGATTCCCCTTGTTAGAGTCTCTTGAAACTAAGGAAGGCCAGCCCTCTAATCCCCCTACTTTTGATTCCTCCAATCTTGAAAAATCCGTGCCTCCGGGCTACTTGAAGTTTATTAGTAATTTAGAGAATGGGATCCTAAATGTCTCTATGGAGAGGGAGACACTGAAGATTGAAGTGATGAGAGCCCAAGCCATGATAAACCTTCTTCAATCGCGTGTTGATCTTTTGACTAAAGAGAACGAAGGCATGAGAAGAATCGTCCGAGAGGGTTAGGCGATAGCATTTTTTCAGTATATCTTTGTTTGTAGTTGTCAGCTGAGACCCTTATATCACAATTCTGTAATCTCTTACTATCTTCAGGAAGAGGAAGATGGTAAAAGAGTGGTTGAGCTGTTTATGGAGGAACCTATGTAACATATCTGTAGTCTTTGCTGTAACCTTGACCAGATGTGCCATTTAGCAATCTGCAGTTTTTTTTTTTGCTTATCTGTTGCATTGGTTTTTATAAAAGTTAATCAGGGCACAATCTATGGCTCAAAATCTTGCTTGAAACTCCCAACACACTCTTTAGCAAAAACAAATAAAAAAAATAAAAATAAAAAATAATAATAATAATAATATATATATATTAGAACGATAACGGAGTGCTAATCGGAAATTTGCAGTTCAAAAGACATAAATATGAAAAGATAAATTGTAGCATCATGAGAGTTTTTGGATAAAATGTAGACTTGATATTTGATTCAAATATCACAATGATATAAAGAATGAGGAAGAAGAAGAATACATCTGTTGAATTTGTGATAAGGTTTTTGTTTTTATCATAATCTTCCTTTCTTTGTTTTGCTCCTATGATAACTTCTGAAGTTAGGCTTTGACAAGCTTAACTTCATACGTAAACGTCTGAAGTAAGAACAAATTATTTCTTGATTAAAATGTCAGGAAGTTTGTTTCTGTCAAGCTAAAAATTCAGACAAAAATAATATGCAAACTTCAGAAATTTTATATTGTATACGGTCAAAACCAGTTTCGACCTTCATATGATTAGTCAAGATTGAAACATAATGGACCGAAGGTCATCTTCATAATATTAGTTATGAGATCCAAAGCCAGGTTACCGAGCTCAAATTTCTGGGACCGATCAAATACCGACCTCAAAGTCATTACCGAGCTCGAATCCAAATCGAACTATGATGCGAAGCGGCGTCATCGAGCTTAAGAGCCGAAGACCGACCAATACCGAGCCAAAGTCAATACCGGGCCCCGGGCCAATATCAAGCTCATATCGAGCTCTAAATATGGAAATCAACCAATACCAAGTCCGATCAAGATCGAGCCAAGTCCGATCAAGATCGAGCCAAGGGACAAGAATCGTTACAGTCGCACTAAGGAGAGAGAATCTCGGCAAGAATTAGAGAAAAGCTATTCTATCATGGGATCTCCACTATGTATTTTTAATTATATCTAAAGTAGGATTTCTCCACTATAAGAGGGATATCTATTATTTCTATAAAGGATCGAACATTAAAGCATTGATACACTCCCATATTATTGATATTGACAGAGAGAAACATATTGATATTGAGATTATCCTCTTGTGAGCTTTATATATTGATTCATCTTGCTTGTTCATAAAATAGCTTTCTATTTCAATTTGGTTTGTATTTCATTCTTCATACAGTCAATACTCAATATATTTTCACTTATTTTTACAATTTGTACCAAGTTATACCACGTACCCTTAGAACTACGTATAAATTTAACTCTATCCATTTTTCGAGTAAACAGTTTGGCGCCCACTGTGGGGCTAAGGATAACAATGGTTGTTTGGTACGAATCTCTACAAAACACACCATTTTACACTTGCTCTTGGAAGTATCTTTGATTTCAGGTTGAAAATGACGAATTCTCAATTAATGGCCCTACCTATCGACAACAAAGCTTGCCTTCAAGATGAGAATAACAACTTAACCCCCGGGGGTGGAAGGCCACTCGTCGATCCTGTTGGAGCTCGGGTCGAAGAGCCAATAGATGTCAATTCACATGCGGCCATCGAGGCAAACTAACATTCTGACCCTAAAAATAGCATTCATGATGGAACTCGGTCTGCAGCTCGAAATACCCAAAACGCTGAGGAAAACAGAATCAACTTGAGAATGGTCTTCGAGATGTTGTAAGTTCAACAAGTAGCAATAGCCCAGTTGCAGAGCCAAACCCAGGCACCGATCAGACTCGAGCCCAGTCCACCCCAAGAAGTCACCCACAAAAGGGGCCAGCTATAGTAAGGTCAAATGAGCACGAATCAAGGACTAATCCCGAAATTGTTAAGATGCTCGAAGAACTTACAAAACGAATAGAGTCAGGAGAAAGGAGGATCGCGGCAAACGACAAGAAAGTGGAAACATATAACTCCAGGGTTGATCAGATTCCGGGGGCGCCACCGATATTGAAAGACTTAGATTCCAAAAAATTCGTACAAAAGCCTTTCCCCCCGAGCGCGGCTCCTAAACCGATCCCAAAGAAGTTTCGCATGCCCGAGATTCCTAAATATAATGGAACGACCGACCCCAACGAACATGTCACCTCTTACACATGTGCCATTAAAGGGAACAATCTAGAGGACAATGAGATCGAATCTGTATTATTGAAAATTTTTGGTGAAACTCTGTCAAAGGGAGCAATGATATGGTATCATAATTTACCGTCTAACTCTATCGATTCTTTTGCTATGCTTGCAGATTCTTTTGTAAAAGCACATGCTAGGGCCATAAAGGTCGAGACCAGAAAGTCAGACCTGTTCAATGTAAGACAAAAGGATAATGAGATGTTAAGAGAATTTGTATCTCATTTCTAAATGGAACGAATGGATCTGCCACCAGTCACAGACGATTGGGCTGTTCAAGCTTTCACTCAAGGTCTAAACGAACAGAGCTCGATGGCTTCACGACGGCTGAAGCATAACCTGATCGAGTACCCAGCTATTACTTGGGTCGATGTGCACAATCGATATCAATCCAAAATAAGAGTCGAAGACGACCAGTTGGGTTCTGGGTCCGTTATTAAAAGGGCTACCAACCGAGAACAAAGGTCGATCAGAGACCGATACCGGCCGTATAGTGGAAATCCTACAAGCTCGGTGTGATAAACGACAATCAACTACCAAGCAATTAGAACGTGTCACGCCTAAAATGATACAACTGCTAAGGTATGATCCTCCCCTGTTCAATTATATTTCGAAACTAACCCGTACAGGTGTTCGACCAAAGACATTGATGGATTATTCAACTCGAAGCCTTTAAGCCAGAAAGCACGCGTTGCACACTTTTTTCCTTAGACCGATTTTTGTCCCAAATGGGATTTTTGGCAAGGTTTTTTAATGAGGCAACCATTGATCGTGCTAATTTGGAACAATTCAACAGTATCCGAGGCCTCCTTACAATCAACCTCGAATACTGGGGGGCATTGTCGTCGAATATATCAATTATGATTATCAAGTTCGGTGCAAAGGAAGTTACTTCGTTACTTCATGGCAATAGGGTCTCGACAGGAAAAATTGTAAGGGCCAAATGGTCAAACGAGCCATGCCCATATAGTTGGCCCGAGCCCTAGCACAAAACATGAACACATGTATAATGACTTACAAAGAAAAAGTTCTTCTTTACCGATATCTTATATCCTAGAAAAATTCCTCTATTTCGAGATCTATTATACAAATAGGCTTAAGGGCCGACCATTACCCCATAAATCGGGGACTGCCAACCGAAAAATCAATGAGTTCGAGCAACCATTCTCACTCGGGGACTATCTACGAAGCCTAAGGGCTACCTTATTTCGAGTTCGAGCAACACTCACTCGACTATAAAGCCTAAGGGCTACCCCGACTTGAGTTCGAGCAACCATTCTCACTCGGGGACCATCTACGAAGCCCAAAGGCTACCTTATCTAGAGTCTGAGCAAGTCCTCACTCGACTACTAAGACTATATGCTACATTATTTCGGCTTCGAGCAATCACTCACTCGACAACTAAGCCTATGGGCTACATTACTTCGAGTTCGAGCAATCACTCACTTGACTACTAAGCCTACGGGCTACATTACTTCGAGTTCGAGCAAGCACTCACTCGACTACTAAGCCTAAAGGCTAATCTAATTTCGAGTTCGAGCAATCACTCACTCGACTTTTAAGCCTACGGGCTACATTACTTCGAGTTCGAGCAATCACTCACTCGACTACTAAGCCTACGGGCTATATTACTTCGAGTTCGAGCAAGCACTCACTCGATTACTAAGCCTAGGGGCTACATTATTTCGAGTTCGAGCAAGCACTCACTTGACTACTAAGCCTACGGGCTACATTATTTCGGGTTCGAGTAATCACTCACTCGACTACTAAGCCTACGGGCTACATTACTTCGAGTTTGAACAAGCACTCACTCGACTACTAAGCCTAAGGGCTATTCTTATTTCGAGTTCGAGCAAGTCCTTATTCGACCACTAAGCCTAAAGGCTATTTATACTTCAAGTTTGAACAAACACTCACTCGGTTATAAAAACTACAAGGCCAGACTTCGATCAAATTGCCTAAAGCCTCGTACTTATGAAAACTTTCATAAGGCATGAATGAAACAAAATTTTCGCAAGGCAGAAAAATGAAACAAAGACAAGTCGGGAAAGGAAAAGATCTTCATATATATGAGTATTTACAAGGTCCGATCAGGACCCTACACAAAAAGATCAAAAATAAAAAAACCCTAAGGTTCTTGATTATCTCCAGGAGCAGTCTCTTCTCCATCGAGCTCCTCCCCGCTCTCAGATCCGCTCTTGTTCTAATCATCATCGGAAGCCAGGGCTACAACATCGGCTTCAAGCTCTTTAGCCTTTTTTATCTCTTCAGTAAGATCGAAACCTCGAGTATGGATTTCCTCGAGGGTTTCCCTCCGAGATTGGAATTTGGCAAGTTCAGCAACCCAATATGCTCGAGTTTGAGCGGTCTCGGCTACCTTTCTTGCTTGTACTTGAGCGGCTTCAGCATCGGCCCGATAGACGGCCACGAATGCATCTGTCTCGGCCTTTGCTTTTTCAGCTTCTGATTTGGCCTTGGCAAGTTCAAAAGCTAACCGAGCCTCTAGCTCTTCTATTTTTCTTGCTTGAACCGAGCTCCTCTCCTTCATGCCTTGAAGTTGACTTTTGGTCGATGATAATTGGGCTCGAGCAGCCTCTTTCTCTGCAGCAAGGCGGTCTATACCTTCTTTCCACCCCAAGGTCTCCGCCTTTATTATATCGACCTCCTCGGCCCGATCATCTCGAGCTTCTGCTGCAGCTGTGAGATCAAAATATTAGCCTCCGATCCCGAATCAAGCCCATGAGTTTTTAAGATATTCATTACCTACTCGGTCTGATCTTGGTGAGCCTTGGTCAACTCGACTCAGAGGTCCTTGGTCTCCTCTTCTCTTTGCTTACAAAGAAGTCTGAGGGCATTTCTCTCCTCTGTGAGCCTTTGGAGGTCGGCCTCCTACCGACTCAGCTCAGCTCGAGATCGAGAACATGCTTCCCGATGAAGCACTGAGGCCTACGTGGAAAGAAAAGAAGTTAGAAAAGAAATACAAAACACAGAGGTAGTGCCAACAAAGGAAGCTAAGGCTTACCCAATTCAGAGCCCGTTGCACTTCATTGAAAAGGCTCGATGCCTCACCCGAATCCTTCCTCGAGATTTCCAAATAATCACGAAAAGGATCTTCCCTTCCGTGGCCCTCCTCGATAGAAAGGGTCTTCAAGGCCCGAGCCTCCCGAATAATTTCCTTGGAAAACAAGGGGAGCAGCGGGGAACCTCCAATTTCTATTGCCCCAAGTGAATCACTTGGAGCGTTCTCTCCATCTCGAGGGGCCTCGAGACCATCTCCCGCAGTCGTACCCACCATTGGCTCATTATGGTGGGAGGTAGCCTCGATCCTCGATGACTCGGGGACTTCGACCAGTTCTCTTCCCGAGACTCCCCCATCACAAAATTGAATCATTGCGGCCATCATCGAATCAGTAGCCTTTGGAGCCTCGACGCTCATTTTCACTCGGGAAACAAGCCCGGAGTCATCATCTTCTTCTCCTTCGTCTTCATCCCTTAGGCGCCTAACTAATTCTTCGGTCAGAGGTAGGGGTGTACATGGACCGGGTTGGTTTGTTTTTTATCAAAACTAAACCAAACCAACTATATCAGTTTAGATTGGTTCGGTTTTATTGGGTTTTCGGGTTTTTTATTACTTAAATATTATTTCAATCTTACTTTGTTAAATATTTGATAAGTAAATATATATTTAGTAAAAATATAAAAAATTGACAAACATATTATCGATTAAAATATTCTTATGGGAGAATTCTATTAGTAACACATAATAGTTATTTTCTTAGTCATCTGACAATAATTTTTCGTCGATTTACACTTTCAGGTTAACCGAATTTATTAATTAAACATAAAAATCAATATGATACATAAATATTAATAATCACTTCACATTCGAAAAAGATATAAGAATTTAATAGATCTTAACATATGATATGAATATGGAAGAACAAAGAGATTGATGCATTTCAGTAACACTTGATAAGAAAGTGATCATACAACCCATTATTTAAGGTCAATAAATATGGAGCAATTCATATTCTATTAAAATTTATATCCCGCAAGAGAATCCCAAATATTTCTAGACAGTTTTTAAAGAAAATTCTATATAAAATCTTAAAAGTATATATTTATATGTCGGGTTGGTTCGGATTTTTTTACTCAATACCAAACCAAATCAAACTAAACCAAGTCGGGTTTTTTAATCGGTTTGGTGCGGTTTTTCGGTTCGGTTTGTACACCCTTAGTCAGAGGGATGATATTCTTTCTTGGTTTACGAGTTGTCCTTGTCTTAAGTTATGGATCCTCGGAAGTAGAGGCCATTTTTCTCTTATTGTCCTTCGCCGGTTTCAGAACCGGGGCCGAAGCCTCTTCCTCGCCAGACGGGGGGCCTCATGACCGCATCTTTGCCTAGGCCTACATACAAGAAAGTTATAAGTATGGAAAATCATTTTGTTCGAATCATCGAAGACATGGAAAAGAGGCTTACCATGATTTTTAGCCTCCCATTGGCCCTTTGATAAGTCACGCCACGAGCGCTCGGCATATGTGGAGGTCGAAGCCAGGTCCCGTACCCAGCTCTTAAGGTTAGGAATAGCCCGGGCATCCAAGCAACCGCTACATCACGGAGAAGGATATCGGTGAAAAAGAAACAAATGATCAAAATAATAGGAGCTAACAATAGAAATTATACTCACGCTTCATGTTACATTCCTCGGGAAACGGCATCTTCTCGGCCGGGATTAAGTCAGAGGTCTTTACTCGAACGAACCTACCCATCCATGCTCGATCCTTGTCCTCACCTATGCTCAAGAACAACACTTTGCTAGCCCGGCGCTGGAGTTTTATTAACCCACCTCGACAGAGGCGGGGGCTGTACAATCTAATGAGGTGGTCGAGGGTGAAAGGCATCCCCCGACCTTGTTCACGAAGAAGCGGATCAGAATAACGATCCGCCAAAAAGAATGATGGATTTGGCCTAGGGTTATTTGGTATTGGTGGCAAAAATCGATGACAACTGGGTCGAGTGGGCCCAACGTAAAAGGGTAAGTATAAACACTTAAAAACCCTTTCACATGAGTAGTAATATCTTCTTCGGGAGCCGGGATTATCACTTCTTTGTCCTCCCAGTTGCAATCTTTCCTTAACTGTTTAAGACGGCCTTAGATTATCAATCACATATACCTCGATACTGGCTCGCATCGACCAGGGACCGACGAAGCTTTATCGATCTTAAAATCGGAGGTAAGAACATACCCCCGGGGAACACACTCCCCAGGTCGTGGCTCCACCAGTGTTTTGTCGCCGGTGGGCCGCGAAGAAGAAGATTTTTCTTTTTGAGGAACGGTTTTTGACGTTTTTGCCATTGGGATTTGAAGATCGAAGATAGAGGAAGACGACAAGATTTGGTGTTCTAAAGAAGGATTTTGCAGTAAAAATCACAAATTTACAGATGAAGAACTCAGAAGATGTGAAAGGGAACTTAGAAAATTTGGATATGTAAAAGTAAAAAATGGTAAAAAGAGGGACTATTTATAGGGTTGGCAATGACGGTTCAGTTTCGACAATGGTCGACCATCGTCTGACACGCATTTAATGCCTTGGTAAACTGAACCGACGGGACATCTATCACGTACGTCATGGTCGGGCTCGATGCAAACGTCAGTTTGTATCGAGTCATACCGCTTGAAAATCATGTCGTTTCTCGTCATACTCTTTCCGAGAAACGAGAAAACTATCTGTATACGGTCAAAACCGGTTTCGACCTTCATATGATTAGTCAAGATTGAAATACAATGGACCGAAGGTCATCTTCATAATATCAGGTATGAGATCCGAAGCCAGGTTACCGAGCTCAAATTTCTGGGACCGATAAAAAATTGAACTCGAAGTCATTACCAAGCTCGAATCCAAATCGAACTATGATGCGAAGCGGCGTCATCGAGCTTAAGAGCCAGATACTGACCAATACCGAGCCAAAGTCAATACCGGGCCCCGAGCCAATATCGAGCTCTAAATCTGGAAACGAACCAATACCAAGTCCGATCAAGATCGAGCCAAGGGACAAGAGTCGTTACAGTCGCACTAAGGAGAGAGAAACTCGGCGGGAATTAGGGAAAAGCTATTCTATCATGGGATCTCCACTATGTATTTTTAGTTATATCTAAAATAGGATTCCTCCACTATAAGAGGGATAGCTACTATTTCTATAAAAGATTGAACATTAAGGCATTGATACATTCCCATATTATTGATATTGACAGAGAGAAACGTACTGATATTGAGATTATCCTCTTGTGAGCTTTATACATTGATTCATCTTGCTTGTTCATAAAATAGCTTTCTATTTCAATTTGGTTGGTATTTCATTTTTCATTCAATCAATACTCAATATATTTCCACTTATTTTTACGATTTGTGCCAAGTTATACCACGTACCCTTAGAACTACGTATAAATTCAACTCTATCCGTTTTTCGGGTAAACATATATGAAGTTAGGCTTTGAATAGGCTATCTTCAAATTCATTTTTATGTCTAAAGTTTGCAATTTCATAGGCGATTTTTTGAACTTCAGACCCACTAGTCGAAAGTTGATCCTAAAGCGAGCAAACTTACAATTGTTTGTACATTACGTGTATAACTTTGATGGTGGCACAAAATTCGGGTATATTTGCACTTATCCCCGCTTCCTCCTGAATCCACCCGAAGCCCAAGGTCACAAATATTAGCGTTTTCCAATTTTAAATTGGATACATAGAACCTACTATAATAATTCGGTAAGCCTATAAATTTATATCATAACCTAATTATATAAAGAAAAATTTTAAAAATAAGATTCGGTTCGGTGTCAGTTTCAAAGAATATTGATATTTTTATGTATCTATTACTTCCCACCAGCATATGTACCATGTAATTCTACCTAGCATTGACATAGACACGCTAATTATCTCATAAAATTTTCGGGTGATTGAGTTTCTTGCCGTATATACACCGAATATATGCACAGTTGATTTTCATTTAAACCCTAAATAAATCATTAAGTCTTCACGTAGTTTTGTCTTTGTTCAATTTTTGGAAGTTAAATTGGAAAAAAAAAAGCAAAAAGAAAAAGAATGGTCCAACTAACATAGTAAAGTACTTACTATATTCGAGCATTTGACATTATGTGTTGCTTTTGTTTTGATCCAAATTAAGTAGATTTTCATGCAGTTCATGATAGCTTAGTTCCACAAAGTCACTCTCGATGTTATTGTTTCATTGTATTTTACATAGGTAAATCTAAAATCTAGACAATGTGAATTCTGAGTTAAATGAGTTGTCTTGAGATATTTACTTCCTCACTCTCATTTTATATAGTTATAAATGTCCTTTCAAAATGTGTAATACATCAAACCAAATAAGAAATAATCTCAGCATAATTAATCACATCAAAACTAATTTTAACATTAACTAATACTCTACCAAACGACCCCTAACATGTAAAGTAGTCTTATATACCATACCAAACGACCCCTAAAGTATTTTACATGTCTTTGACTTACATATTAAGAATATTTTTTAAAACAATTAAATTTATGTCCAGTCGAACGTCACCGCACAAAGTGAAAAGAGGGAGTTACCTAATTTTATCTTTTTATTTTTCTCACATATACTGTATTTTGTCGATATGGAAAAGTAAAAAAAATAAAATAAGCCATTGATATTTTATTGGTGTAGTCCATCAAAACGTGTCAAAGCGGTAAGTATCATACGTCGCAGTAGCGTGACCCGCACCAATTCTATAAAGTCATAGAAATTATACTTTACCAACTTTTCTAATATCCAATTACAACAGCTCAACCAATGCCATCTTTTCATCTTCTTAATTCTTTCAATTTTCTCTCACTTTAAACCTTAAATAAATTTGGACGCATTTCGACTATATATTAAACTGAACAGTTTGTTACTGACAAATTTTGATCTTTTTTTTTTTAATCGGCGGTTGATGGAAACAAGGCGGTCGAAGAATTTGTTGGCGCCGGGGTTCAGATTTCACCCGACGGATGAGGAATTGGTGCGGTACTATCTCCGGCGAAAGATTATTGGGAAACCCTTAAGATTTGATGCAATATCAGAGATCGATATCTACAAAGTTGAACCATGGGACCTTCCTGGTAAAAAAAAGCCCTTCCTTCATTCTAGAACCTTCTTTTTTTTCCTTCATTTTTTCAGTTGCTGGATTTTTGCCGCAAATTCTTAGTGTTTACTTGTTTTTGGTGAATTAGGATTATTGACAGATCTATGAAATCACACCTAATGAATTTATTCGCCGTGTACGTTTGATCATTATGTGAACTTTACACAGAGGCGGATGCAAGGTTTGAAGTATTTATGGGTTCTGAAACCCACCGAATTCATAGCTTGTCTTAGTTACTGGATTTACAATTAAATATTTATACATATTTAATAGATTTTCTAATGCAAATGCGACGTATAAGCAAATGTTATTGGGTTTGCTCTAACCCGTAGCTAATGATCTAGCTCCGCCTCTGACTTTATATACTCCCTCCGTGCCATGTTATATGAAAAAATTCTTCCTAGATATAGAAAATTGTTCTTATGAAACATGTGGTTTAAATCATGTCATAGATAGCTATAAATCATCTCACTTTGGGTTGAATGAGAAGTTTAAAGTTAAATTGTTCCTAGATATAGAAAGGTGTCATTCCTCTTGACACATCCTAAAGAGAACAGTGTGCCATATAAGTCCCAATTCTTTTGACTGGACACAGAGTTTAGAAAAGAAAGAAAGATTTTTGAGAGTCTGTGGTATAAAACATGCCATAGACATTTGTGTGGCTATAAAATCTTATCAATAAAGGTAGAATGAAATGTTTAAAGTTAAATTACTTCTAAATATATAACTGGATCATTCTTTTCAGGACAAACTAAAGAAGAAAGTGTACAACATAAAATGGGATAGAGGGAGTAATAAATTCTCTAGACACCGAATAGGGAATGGATGTAGAGAAATTATATAGGAAAATTCAACTAAGTTGGGATGGAGGACTGATTTCTTGAGTGGTAAATTTCCGACTTAAATGAACAAGATTTCATCTCCCGGAATTTTTGGCAGTTCTTCTCTCTTTACACTTTCTGTTTATAGCTTGAAGGCCTATAGTTCTTCACTCAGCTTCACTCTCAACTAACGTAGAACTGCTAGTTCGCATGATAAGCATTTTTGAACTGGTGTGGGAGCTCTGCCTTCAGAAGATCACCAAAATAGTTCTGACCCGTCCTATTTGCCTCCTAGCAAAATAGGTTTGGTTTCATTTAGTTTTCCAGATTTTGAGACTTGTTCCGCTACCTACTCGAATTTTTAATGTTCAATTGAAAGTTAGGAGATTGGCTCGTGATTCAAATTTCTATTCAGAGTGCTCAGTCGCGTCTATGCCTATGTTTTGTCAGCAGCTCCTACCTTCATGCATCTACGTTGATCATTTCTGTATAATACGTATAGTATGAACGTGGATTGTGAGCCAAAGGAGTATTTTATATTAAGTATTTTAGGTTTCTCCGTTAAAATTAACGAGTAACCTTGCCACCATGTGACCAAGAGGTCACGGGTTCGAGCCGTGGAAACAGCCTCTTGCAGAAATGCAGGGTAAGGCTGCATACGATAGACCCTTGTTGTCCGGCCCTTCCCCGTACCCCGCGCATAGCGGGAGCTTAGTGCACTGGGCTGCCCTTTGTTGTTAAAAATTAACCTATTAATTTTTTAGCTGAGTATCTAGAGTATATTCTTATCTTTTTTCTCTTTTTATTTTTATAGCATGTCGGATCATTTTATCCTCCAATCTTATTGTACAGAGTGATAAATCACAACCTTGTTAACCATTGTGGATTTATTTACTAAAACATCTGATTATGCTTTTACTGAATTTGTCTTTATATATTCACGAGCTCTAGAGTAAGCTTAGCATAATGTTATCGGTGTCTTAGGTATGTCAAGGCTGAAAACAAGAGATCTGGAATGGTACTTTTTTAGCATGCTTGATAAGAAGCATGGTAATGGAGCAAAGACCAATCGGGCGACGGAACGAGGCTACTGGAAGACAACTGGAAAGGACAGGGCTGTCCATCATAAGTCTAAGGTTGTCGGGATGAAGAAGACCCTAGTTTATCATAGTGGTCGGGCTCCAAAAGGTCAGAGGACTAATTGGGTTATGCATGAGTACAAACTAATTGATGAGGAGTTGGATAAAGCTGGAATTGCTCAGGTGAGATCATAAGAACCTGTGGTTGTGCTTGTTCAATGCAATGCTTCCTGTGTCTCTCAACCCCTCTCCAAAACCTGGTGCTGCAGGGAAATGGAGGGAGATTGAAAATAAATTTTTCTATCAGGAAGCTAGAAGGAGATAA
>AWOL01S0006577.1:129414-167790 GCA_000715115.1 Nicotiana otophora | reverse complement strand
GGGGGGGGCTTGTCGATTGTTTGGATCTGATGGCCGGAAAATCCACCCCCTTCAATCATACAGTTCGGCATAGACATGCTGAAGCTGAATATCATCAAATTAAAAGAAAGGAGCTGTGTCAAAAGATTGAAAAATCTGATCCTCATCATCCTAATTCTACATGCCCCATGACAAAATGGAGACCACTTCCTAAAGATATGGACCTTACGGTTCACTTCAATGACAAAAGGGATACTCAACACCTTCAGAGCAGATACAGGACAATACCAATGTGTCCCATGTCGAGCATGCAACAACAACAACAACCCAGTAAAATCCCACTAGTGGGATCTAGAGAGGGTAGTGTGTACGATCTTACCCCTACCCCGAGGGAGTAGAGAGACTGTTTTCGAAAGACCCTCGACTCAAGAAGACGAAAAGAGACAATATATCAGTACCATCAACAGATACCATAGGAATAATAACAGTATCATAAAGACCAGAAAATAGATGAAAAGCAACAGCCAATAAATAGACCCGACACTATGAAAAACGAAAGAGCAGTGAGAACACAACATTAACCACTGGCAGTCTAGACAAAAATCCTACAAGACTAGCCTCACATAGGTACGAAATAGAATGTCGAGCATGCTCAACATCAAATTATCCCAAAATATCTTGTACAAGCTATTGCAAAACCCTCTGGAAATTGAAGTGAAGAACGTTAGCCCTCCTATAAAGCATAATGTCTAGCAACGAATGTATGCGCAAATGTCCGAGCAGGCACTTCTGCCTATTCAGTCAAGGGAAAAGGGTCAAATTTACCCTTCTACTTTCAAATATTGACTACATTTATCCTCCATTATACTATCCGGTCAAATTTACCCTTACGGTTATAGTATCTGGCCAAATTTACCCCTACCTCTAGCAAATTTTTAAAAATTACCTCCACTTCTAAAGGCAACCCATAATAGCCCTAGAATATGTACTCGCGCGATGCACGGTCAATGTAAAAGAAATTAATCATAACAAATTATAATTTTAAACACTATCTATAGCACATTGTCTATAGATACTAAATTTATAAGATGTTAAAAATAACTTCTAATAAAAAAGTTTAATATAATACTCCTTTCTATTAAACATACTTGGAGTTTCTCAATTGTATTAATCGAAACATGAACTAATACATTCATGTTATTCCAAATAAAACAAATTGCGTACTATACATAAATTATAGCATTCCACAAAAACACAATCAAATATTTATAGTACTAATTATATGCTTCTATAAATGTTTCAATGGATGTTTCAGAGATATTATTAGCAATTAAAATAGAACAAATTCTATTTCTCCAATTTTACTCTTCCCAAAAAGTATGTATGGAATCTGGACTGTATCCACTGCACTGATGTGAGATCAGCTTATTATATTTGGACTCCAAAGATTTGCATTAATCGTAATAACAGGAGAGTACATTAAAAAAAATTATTAACTCTAGGAAATATCCAATCACCACTCAAGAATTAGTTAACTGATCAAACCAACTTACGTATTATTTTATCCAAAAGAATACAACTACTAAAGTTTAGCATCAGAAGAATGTAGTTTAAGCTTCTGTATGGTTGAGGGCTTTTTTGTGGCCATTTACTCGTTCAATTAAATCAGAAGTCCTTTCGTCTATCTCGGCAAGCTTTCCATTGTCAGGAAGTTTTATTCCTCCTTTCTGTTTCTCCCCATTGCATAATTAAGTTCATTAAATTATTTTCTTCAATATAACAATGTAGCATTTCAACCTAGTTAAGCTTTAATTTTTTTGCAACAACTGACTTCAAATTGTCAATGTAGCTGCTTGAAGCAAAAAGAAAAAGTGCCTTTGATAAAAGAAAGTTGGGAGATTGTGGGTAATCATTAGAACTTGGGGTAATTTTTAAAAGTTTGCTAGAAATAAGGTTAAATTTGGCAGCAATACTGCATGAAAGAATTTGATTACCTAGTCCATTTGTATCTGATCAGGTTCTACTTACTCAAGGTACTTTGCACGACCATGTTACCTTTGGTCCTAACTGCTATACATAATATTTTTTTATGACACTGAAGTGGAAACTGAGGATATGGATGTTCAAGACAAATGTATCATATCCCCGCATCCTTGTTATTCCATCTATGTTCCAAAGTGAATATCTTTATCCTAAAACTTACGCAGCAATTAGACGGTATGCACACCCTTAGGAAGAATTGTTTTGCTTAGAATCCAATAGAACATTGATACAACTTTTCAACAATGTCTTGAGGAGGTAGGCAGCCAACTTCAATTGGATTGTTCTCTGAATGTTCCTATTTTCTTTAAACCTGGCTTAGAAGAAAGAAATGAAACTCATCTTGATATGACTCATTCAATCTTTTATATTTATCACTATGGGTAGTCGATAATCTTTTTTTCATGATAGTGGTGTCTTTGCCAGCTTGCACGCACCTCTACTATTCCATTGGACTTGCGCGCACCTGACTATTCCACCATGTAGTTGCTACCTTCCACTAGCACAAGTATCGGGTAACTCTAACCACCAGGCTTAGGCAGATGGGAAGAAATCCTTAATCTCCAAAGTTTGCACCCACTTCAATGTCCACAAGGCCACACCCTTGAGTGCATTATGTTTAGTCTACAATCTCAAGGTCAATACCGAAATATTTCTACCTTATACATTTTTTGTTTCCTCTATCTTAACTTAGCTTAGTTAGGTTAGATTGAATGTGCTACCTACCTCACGTATTGCTTCTAATTTCTTTCTTTGTTTAACATAAAGCAGCCACCTTTGTTTTAAAAAAAGGATAATTGCACTTTCGAGCCCTCAGTTTCTCATTTTGGTCCTTGTGATATTTCACTGCGCATATATTCGTTGAATTTATTTCATCGTGCATGTATTAGCTTGAATTTATTAAAATGTGTGTTATTAATTAATTCAACAGTTAATAATTGTTAAATTTGTGAAGATTCTATCAGAAGAATCAAAAATGCATATTTCAATTAGTTGAAGGCCGAATGTGCTTAACAAGATATCACAAGCATCAGAATCAAAATTTGTCCATATATAAGGGAATAAAAGTGCAAATTCTCCATAAAAATCTAAAGGAACTTGCTCATGTTGCAAGTTCACACAGTTTCAGCCGTAAATAGTCAACAATATGCAAAATCAGAATCTAAAACCGCATTATTAATAAAATTTAACAACAGCTAAACAACATGGAGCAGATCCGAAACCTGAAGAAGGAGGAGGAGAGAGAGATTTGCGAGGCGAAGAAGAGTGCTCCTGCAAACCTTCAGTAGAAGAATTGTAGTCAGATTGTGCTCCTCCTTCCATTGCCATTATTATCAGAATAAATTATGTGTGTAAAAATACAGAATTTATAGAGAATATATGGAGAAGCAGAAGTTGAAGCTGAAGATGTGATTATGTAAATATCTCTCCGAGGAAATGGAGAGAGAGAGTGGAAGCATATGCTAAGGAAGTGCTAATATAAAGAAACTTCAAAGAGAAATAGACTTTTCTTTTTTCGTTTTTTATTTCTTTTGCAACTTGTTTTCCCTTTTGTTTTTGCCAATAAAACCCTATGTACAGTAATATACTTCAAGGTACCCTATCTGATTTTTCTTTTCTTACACAAGTTTATCGAGTGAATTTGTAGGCTACAGTAGTCAAGTTGTCATTGGATTTGAACTCGTGTAATGATGATTAATAATTTCGTACTTTCTTAAACTATTTTTAAGAGTCTAAATAACAAATGCTTTAAATTTTTCACAAAAATTATATTCTAAATTTAGACTCGCTTCTTCAAGTTTGTTCAATAATGATGATTATTTTTACAATCTAATCTTCACCATCCAAATTTTATAAAATTAGTACTCTAACCATGATTTGAGCTCCAAACGTAACAACAAATCAAGTTTTGTCGACTAACATTCAAGAGGTTATTGCGTGAACAAGATAAATAGATATATTCGATATACTTTTTTACTTTTTCAGGTGATATGAGTTAGAGAGAGTGAAAGTAGTGAAAGAGAATATAAAATGAATGAATAATGATTCGTGATAATTTTCTTGATAAATATTATTAGTAATAAAGTTAAATTTATTATCGTTTCTACGGCTCCTCTAATTGGATGTGCTTGTATGTACTTTTTTTTTTGGTAAACTAAATAATTTTAATTAACTAATAATTACATCACATCCATGTTTGTTTATAGAGTTGTCTAGGCGGTCAACGTTGTAATCAAAAATACTAGCAATATTACATTCCGTAGTTTTTTTATCAAATGTACCTAAGATATCGTCCATACTGCATTATTAGGTATTAGCAAACACCAAAGGAACTACTAAAATCTTTGGTTTGTTAAAAAACTTCGTCTTTGCTCCTTCTTTAGCTAGAAGTTCTGCCACTCGATTCTGTTCCTTGTAGTTATGGCTCATAATTGGGTTTCCCAGTTGAGCTATCAACAACCTGCATTCAAAAATAATAGAATTATAAGGCAAGTGTTCTGATTTCAACATATTAATAATTTTCACTGAATCAGTGTTGATGTGCAGTGGAATCAAGTTTAAGTTCCCCTGTAATTTTAAGACCCTGTAACAAAGCAGTTAATTCAGCCAGGTTATTAGTGATCTTAGGAACACCTTTCATGAAGCCTACTACCCACAGGAGCGAAGCTATGTTGGTCCAAGGGTGGTCAACTGACCACCTTTCGCCAAAAAATTATACTACATATAAGGTAAAATATTACTTGTTGTTGATTAAAAATAGACTTTGAACACCCTTACATAGTCCATTGGCAAAGGGTGTTCAATATTTGAACACCCTTATTGAATTTTCTGGCTTCGCCACTGACTACCCAATCTCTATTATTATCCCTGAAGACCATGAACAACCTTATTGAATTTGCTGGCTTCGCCACTGACTAACCAGTCTCTATTATTATCCCTGAAGATCATGAACACACTTATTGAATTTTCTGGCTTCGCCACTGACTACACAGTCTCTATTATTATCCCTGAAGACCCCTCATATTCCTCTTATACCTGAATTTCCAAATGAAGACCCATCAGTGTTGAATCTTATGCCCAGTTGTGTTGCTATTAATCGCATAATGATATTCTAATGCCATAGTAATCAGAATATGGACTAAGATGGGATCCCTCTTGTTGTTGAAGAGATTATTGTTCATAGTGAGCCATATGCTCCAAAAATAGAAGGGAACGAGCAGTTCCCACTAGATGTTATTATTGAAATCTTTGTTCCTCATATTTGACCAAGTGTCATTCCAAGAGTTTTGATCAAATTAGAGGGACTATACCGGAGGTTGATTAGCGGATTTAAGGCACAAGTTAGCACACAAAGCCTTGGCTTTATTGCATTCAAAGAAGATGTGAGGTATTGTTTCCTCAAAGTTGTTACAGAAGGAGCAGATGGGGTTTATGTTCAGCCCAATGTTGCGGAGATAATTACTAGTTGTCACGATCCAAAATCTATTAAAGGTCGTGATGGTACCGTACACCACTGTCAGACAAGCCAGCAATAAATATTCAATCAGGTTCTCATTTTAATATTTTGAAATCATATTTTCTTCCATTAAATAGTAGAAGATGGAATTTACAGAGTAAATAATAATATTTTTAACAATTTCAATACAGAACAACTTATAATCACCTCCAAAACCTAGTGTCACAAGTGCATGAGCATCAATTAGGAATATAAAATAAAATACAGCATATGTCCGAAATACAAATTTGGATAAAAGAAATATAAATACTCTGAAGGAGACTCTGCCGGTTGTGGGTCGTAATGTGGAATGCAACTCACGTAAGTCCCTGCATGCATACACGCATCTGCTCTCACGAGGCCACTAGTCACATACGTACCTGCATAAAAATGTGCAGTAAGTGTAGCATGAATATGTAATCAATGTGTACCCGGTAAGTATCTAGCTTAACCCAGAGGAGTAATGATGAGGGGTCGACATAGACAATCACTAGTGGTCCAATAACATCAGGTACAGTAAAAAGATAAGTAAATATGAGGCAAAGTAAATAAATAATGGATCTCAACAAATAGATCGGCATAACTCAAATCGGGAAAACCCACAGATACACTGGCTTCTTGCCAAATATTACGCACGAATCCATGAGGATATGATATAGGAAATGCCGAGGCGTACGGCCCGATCCAGCATAAATATTTAACATGTGCATTGCCGAGGGTCGAACGACTCAAACGATAGATACATCTATTAAACTTCTGAGGCGAACGGCCCGCTCCCATGAGAGTGTGGTACATAAATTCTGTCGAGGCAAACGGTCTGATCCCATAAGAGTGTGGTACATAAATTCTGCCTAGGCGAACGACCCGATCCCATTAGAATAAGAAGTTTTAATGGGTCCTTGACCCCATTCACGAATAAACGTGTGAGTTGTAATTTCTTTAACAAAAACCTTTCAATTAAATATATATACCACGGAAACATGCCGTAAGAGGAGTAAAATTATTCGCTGACTAATCATGAACTCGTGAAGTCTCTACAATAGTAAGTCTAGTCTCAAGTAGTAATGTAAAACATAGGAATTTCATAGGCGAGAGACTGCTCAAATAGTACAGCTATAGCATGATGTGAACCTAAGCCTACACGGACAATAACATGAAGGTAGCTACGTACAGGCTCTCGTCACCTCGCGCATACGTAGCCCCCACAATAAGTAGCACACATCAATATACAATATATAGGGGTAATTTCCCCCTCACAAAGTTAGACATGAGACTTACCTCGCCCCGAAATTCCATAACTGGCTCCAAATCCCCTCTAACACCTCAATCTGATGCTCGTCGCTCCAAAATTAGTCAAATAAGATGGAACCTAATCAAAATATACTCTAATACTCATAATTAATCAATTTATAACATTTTCCAACTCCGCTCGAAAAATCGATAAAGTAGCCCCCAGGCCCACGTGCCCGAATTCCAAATATTTTCGAAGACAAACACTACCCATAGCACTACGAACTCAAATATATAATTTATTCTCACCTTCATGCCCAAATTCGTGATCAGAATCCAAGAATATCAATTTCTAGTTTTTTCTTCAAAATCCGAAATTTCTACAAATTTACATGTTTGAATCCATGTATAAATCTTGCATTTAACTTACAATACGCGGGAATCACTTACCTTGACATAGATGATGCAAATCTCTCCTTGAAGCTCTCCAAAATCTCCCAACCAAGTAAAAATGAGATAAGAAGAGCCAAATCCCGCTCTTAAAACGATTATGCCAAGCGATTTTTTTCACACCTGCGGTGCCTTGGCCGCATCTGTGGTCCCGCACCAGTGGCAAAATTCTCGCAGGTGCGCATTTCCCTTACCTGGCCAAGCTCCGCATCTACGGATAAAAGGGATCTCTTCTGCGAGCCCATCCCTTTCTGCGACCACTGCTCTCGCACCCGCGGTCACGCAAGTGCGCCAAAACTTTTACACCTGTGGTGGCTGGGCTACCCTCACTCATTCGCTTCTGTGGCAGCAACTGGGAGCTTCAACAGCTGCTCCCAATTTTCAACTTGGTCTGAGCCTCGTCCGATTACCGCTCGGGGCCCCAGGGGCGCCCGAACATACCAACAAGTTTGGAATCATAAAATGGACTCGCTCGAACCCTCGGAACGCCCGAAACAACATCAAAACTATGAATCGCACCCCAATTCAAGCTTAATGAACTTTAGAACTTCAAACTTCTACATTCGATGTCAAAACCTTTCAAATCACACCTGATTGACCTCAAATTTCGCACAAGAGTCACATTCGACATTACGGACCTACTCCAACTCCGGAATCGGAATCTGACCCCTTCCCGATCAAACTTCTCAGAAACCTTTGAATTTCTAACTTTCGCCAAATGACCCTGAAATGACCTACGAACCTCCAAATCCACTTCTGGATGCGCTCTCAATACCAAAATTACCATACGGAGCTATTCCCAGACTCGGTATCACAAACAGACATCGATAACATTGAAATACACCTCAACCCAATTTTTATGAAATTCTTCCAAAATGCCAACTTCCACAATAGGCGCCGAAACGCTCCCAGGTCATCCAAAACCTGATCCGAACATACGTCCAAGTCCAAAATCATCATAAGAACCAGTTGGAACCTTCCAATCCCGATTCCGAGGTCGTTTACTCAAAAATCAAATCTTAGTTAAATTCTTCCAACTTAAAGTTTTCGAAATGAGAGTTTTCTTTCCAAATCAACTCTGAACTTCTCGAAAATTAATTTCGATCATGCGCACAAGTGATAATACCCGATGCGAGACTACTTATCGACTCAAACTGTCGAACGATGCGCTAGGGCTCAAAACGACTGGTCGGGTCGTTACACTAGTATGTAGCCTCGAATGGGAGAGTAACCAAGTGAAAAACTTATCCTTGTTAAGAGCTTTAATTTTCAAATCCAATTGAAACAAACTTCTTGAGTTGGTGGGGAAGTCATATAAGATTATAGAAAATAATAGGCAGATTTAGAAGGGTAGTGCATGTTACTAGTCAGTCCCCCATATGAGATTATGTGTTGTAAATTGGAATGAATGTGTTGTTGATAGTATAGAGGAGTGTATCATAAATGCTGAAGAAGAGGTTGCTCAGATCTATTTTCCATTAACAAACAATGAGGAGATTTTGACATTGCAAAAGATAACGTTGTCTAACAGGGCATGTTTGTGATTCAGCTGTCAGTAAGAAAATTGACTCTATTACCTTTCTGAACTACCCACCTAAAAGTTTTAGAGTATATTTTCCAGCCATCTAGGATACACTTCCAGAACATGGACAATAGTTTCCTTCTTATATGGATATTATTGCAGTGTTTGGCAATTAAGGTTTTTTACTACAATGCATCTGGTTTATGAAACAACCTCCAAGCAAGACCTGAGTGACAAGCCTTATTATTTAGTTCAGCTTTTTGAATGCCAAGCCCACTATGCCCCTTAGGTTTAGCAATATTATCCTAGCTTAGAAGATGTATCTTTCTTTTTTCAATAGTAGTGCCCCCAATGAAATCACTCTTAGTCTTATTGACTTGCTTGATGGTAATGCTAAGGAGTTTGATATAGCGCATTACATGGCTAGGGATACTTCCTAGACAGGGGGTGGCTCAATGGATTTTGTGGCCTAAAGCCAAAACATATTAAAAGGCCCTTAAATTTTCTTTGTAAAATCCATATAATAATGAGATACAAAGCAAACTCTAGGACTTTGGTCTAGTGGTAAATGTACAACGTGTGATGTATGAATTAGGTACACGTCACGTTTTGAAACTTTATCGTAAATGAAAATATGACATTAATTAAGTGGAGAAGATAAATGGGGCACAACGATCATCTGTCGACTTTCAGACCTTGTGCCCCATTGCATTTGGGGATTTCTCTTAAAAACATGAACAAAAAAAAAGTTACTTTCTAATGAATGGATCAATAAAATAAAGTGAAAAGAAATAATCAACTTAGAGAAACCAAAAATTAGAAAGTAAAATCATTAGAAACATTAGAAAAAAATATGAGTGTACATGCATGAGAAAAAATTAGATTTGATAACAAAGGTAAATGCATCATTCAATTAAATAAGAAATAAATGTATCGCTATTTATTTGCCTTACCCTTAGGTTGCCCCTGTTCCTAGACAAGCCTTTGCTAGGGTTACACGCCCAGCCATATTGAGTAACTTGGTCTTGCAACCTGCTAATCTAGTATTCATATTGTCACGACCCAAAACCACGTGACCGGCACCCGGCACACTACCCGATCCGAGCGAACCAAACTATGTGATGCACCCAAATCATATGCATGAAAATCAATTTAACTACAGAAGCTCCTTGAAAATCATATACATTTTCAAGTTAAATGATAAAATATTTTCCAATTCAAAATCACAAATTGAAGTTTTTCATGATAATAACAATGAGACTAAGTAAAAAAAATATACTTTCAGGTATGTCGTGTACAAACCCATTACTATAACATTTCACAACTATTTATGAAGCCTATATACCAAATAATAGACTTAAACACTTGGGTTAATATCCGACTAGCGTAAATTAAGAAAACAACATGATAGCTACCGCGAAATAGGAGTGGTGCCTCACCATATACCTCAGGAAGAGAGTCATCCTAGACCTAACTGCATGCCACGTATCATACCTCATCCTGAAATATGTAAAATAAGCGGGACCCTGGAAGAGGGCCCCTAAGGGTTGAATACACCTAACGGTACTCAATAAGTGTCATAGACTCTCTCTAACTTAAGTTCTTGGGACAAATTTTATAAAAAAAATAATGCATCAATATTTGATATAAAACAATAAGAAGTTTTATCAATTCATGATCCTTGTCATTTTACATAGAAGACAAGTAAAATATAAACTATAATATAAACTTTTAAAATATTTACATCAATCCAAGATTTTGGATAAAATCATTCCATTTGTTTTAAGTCATTGAAATCACTTTCGGCTCCTTAGGCCTAAACATACAAAAATTATCCTTACCTTTCACTTGGAGTACTATACCATCACCGACATAAGAAGGTCAACTAGATTATGCACCTAGCGACAAGTATCATGTACCCTACTTGCTCAGGTCGTCTCATCGTAGTGTCGTACGAATCGACTCAGTCATGCTAATAATAGCACAAAATAGTACTCTCTCGAGGGATATCACTCTCTCGTAGTCTATACCACAAAGTGGCCATCTACGCCCACATCGGCATGTGTAGTTTCATGACAACGAACACAATATATCCGAAGTCAATCTCGGTGAACACAAGTAACTCCCAAAATATTTGATACTTCAAAAATAGATTCATATCATATCAGCTTCAAAGGACCTACTTTTATCAACTCGTATCATTTATTGAAAAATCTAAATCATTTGAACAAAAATTAAATAAACGATATTTTACATGCTAAAACCTTTAGAAATTTAACATCAATCTTTAAAAGATACCACAAGTGCTATTCTGTTCGTCAATTTCCAAAAGAAATACTTTCCATGAAAACTTATCTTTAGCACTCAAATATGTATACTCTTATCAATATGTAAGTTTTGATAAAAACTCATAACATTTATCTTGAGTTTCATTTTGCCAACAAGATTTAAAATAAATTTTTATAATAGAGCATGACACTACATATGCAACATAATATTTTAATACATGGAGACATCCGTACTTGTTTGTCCCCACAAGCACGAAAGCACATTTGCAAATAACTTAAGTATTAACTCGAAACATACTTTTAGAGAAAGTCCCTCAAGAAGAGTAAGTTTTAATCAACTTACCTAGCTTTCACTTTATTAATATTCACAAGATTTCAATCCTCCTTCATCATTCCAATGTTGATTAAAATGCTCAACATCACCAACAAGTCGATATCTACAATTAGATATCCTAATTGCATCAGAATATGACCTAAGATATTGATCAACATCCATATATGGCTCATAAGTTGGTTACAAGCCTCCAACAACTCAAATCGTCAAATAGTTTTATATGCTAGACCATCCAACTTCATTCTTATGTTTTAATACCCATTCGAAGTCATTAATGATACTACATCAATTGTCCGTCACCAAGTTATTATTCATCGTCTTCCATAATCAACACTTACAAAATATATAATTCTGGTGATTACTTAGTTGATCACTTACATCTTTTGCTAACAAATAATTCCATAGGTTCATTGTATTCATAAATTTCATCGCTAAGATTAACATTCATCTTCTCTTATTTTCTCAAAAGTACTATATATGCCATAAACTAGAGTTTACAATCCAATCTTTCAACCATTTAAAACTTGTAACAAGTGCTTCAAATACTTCTAACTACTCATAATAAATGAGTTTGAAGCATTGAAATTACCTCTAGTAGATCAATCTTGAAAAATTACAACTTTGGTGATTTTTATGTTCTTGAGGATTTGATGATAAAATCTAGCATTTGGATATACAAATGATGTTAGAACTCATGTATATTGAGTAAGAATCAACCAAAAACATTATTAACAACTTACCTTAGTTGATTGGACTTGATTTGAGCTCAAAATCGTCTTTTCACCATTAAGAACCCTAACCCCCAATACACAAAATACTCTCTTCCCCCGATTTTGTATTTATAAGCCCAAATTTTTGGGTTTCAGATGTGGCCCCAGATGCTTCTCATCCCCACTTCACTCATCTTCGAAGCTCGGATGTGAACTCGGATGCTATGGCAGTACTACACTGCCATCCATTCTTTCGGACGCAGCCCCGAATGTTGCGCATCCGCAGACTCATCTGCTAGCCTTTGGTAATTTGGTCATAACTTCTTGTAGGAATGTTCAAATGACAAACGGGTTGAAGAGTTAGAAACTAGACTCGAAGATCTTTCATTTGATAGATTTTACATTACATAAATCCTTATATATATGTAGATATTATCGTTCAAAGTTTGGTCATGTGCATACTCATTTGAAATTTTAGTCTATCATGTAATTTCCAACTTGACTTGGACTTAGGGATATCTTTAGACCTCACATCACTTATAATATGCCTCGTACCCTTATTATTATATAAAATTGATATTCATCATATTAATAGTCCTCGTATGCACACAAAATAATATAATTAGCGCGCATCAACTTTCTTAATAATGCTTAAGTACTTCAAAATTTTTCGGGATGCTACACATATTATCAAGGATGAATTGGAAGTCTCCATTGGTAGGTCTCTTATGGAAGACGGGAATGTCCGTAAGGACTTCTTGTGTAGTCAGTAGTTATATATGTGTTTTTTTATTAGTGCACTAAAGTCAACTAGATAACGAGCATAAAACACAACACGAAATTGATGCTCGCTAATCAAAGATAGTATAGTAAAATATCGTCTTCACATAGATTGGATTTATACAATTTTCAAGTAATTTCTGGTTTAATCGTTATTCATGAGAATCAATACTTGAGTTAAATGATTATAAACTATGTTTAAGTACTAAAATAAAACAATTACACAATTGACGGCAATGAATTAGAGATTTGCAGAGTTGATTTCTTATCAATGTGAGTAATAAGGGTCATGATAATATAGGTGCAAGATAGCTATTTGGGATTTAACTCTAATTTAATTAACTCTAATGTTCTAATGATTCTTACGCATTCATTCGATTATTAGTTCAAACGTGTAGTCAAGACTCCTCTCTCGATTAAATCCTAACTCTATGAGGTGAACTAATATAAGCATTGCGAAAGTATGCAAGCATGTGTTAATGAATTAGTCTTTAGGAAAACGTCTCTTGAATATTCTCCTAACTTGATTTAATCAACAATTCAACAAGCTCTTTCGATTACTTAGGAGAATCATTGAATTAAACCAAACAAAATAATGCAAAGATAATCACCAAAATACTCCTCTTTCGATTAAATAAACCAGTGAATAAAGTTATAATAACTCAAAACTCCATAAACGAATTCAAGCAAGAACTAGAGTCAAAATCCACAAATATTAATCAAAACACCATATCCATCAAACCTTAAGGTATACTACTCCATAATTATGGAGAAAGTCATCACAAATATTAATTAAAGAATAAGAAAGCATCAATCTAATGTTACAATCCAAACTCCTGTATTGAATTGATGGAAAGATGATGAAATCCTGAGTCTTATAGCCTCAAATGCTCTCCCAAAGCTCCCAAGGTCAAAAGTCCCTTAAAATGTGTTTTCAGTATATTTATACCAAGTAGGAATAAACCCGGACGAAACTACCCTCTTTGAGCCGAAATGGAAAAACCTACAAACTTGGTACACTTTATGCGTCGCACAGTGCTACGCAGAGTGCGTCGCATTAGTGCATTTTGCTCGGTTGCAAACTCTCTAAACTTAGTTTGTCTGACAAATTTTTGTACTGATGCCACGCATTATGCGTAGCATTAGTGTATTTTTCTATCAGACCCAAAAATTACAAGCCTCTGAACTTCTCAAATTTCTGATGCACATTTGCACTGATGTGTCGCACTGTGCTATGCATGGTGCGAAGCATTAGTACAAATGTCATTACCCTTGCGTTTTCTTCCAACTTTCGTATGCAACGCCGGTTCACGAGCCCCAAACGCGATTCTAGTTTAATTCATTGGCTTTTACTCGGACTTCAAAGCTTCAATTATTTGATTTAGCTTCAGAACACCTTTTTAACTCGGAATCATCTCCTACAAAGCATAAAATACGTAATAAGTGCAAATAAATATCATTTCATCTCAAACACGCTCAAAATGCAATAATTAGAGTGCAAAATGCAGCTAAAACACGTGTTCCTAGACTACCATCAACACTCCACACTTAAACTATTGCTCGTCCTCGAGCAATCAAACTACACTTCACATAGAGACGACTTTCTCACGAGACAACTTCCCTAACGCATCATGCCAAGAACATTTAAAGCAGACTAAGCACCATATCATAACATCCTAACCTCAAGACTCGACTCAAAAGCACCACGCATTTTTTATAACATGTTCACTTACTCTAACACAGAGATAAAAGACTTTACCTTACCTTCGCAAATCATGTGCCCTCACACAACAAAAGAGAGTAGTTCCACACTCAATAAAATTCAAGAACAAATAGGAACTAAAGATAGAAAGAATTCACTCACTATCATAAATCAAATTCATGCACCACAGAAAACGTATCATAGGCTTGTCCGTAGTGTAGTACTCTGCTAATTTGAGCTCATTCAGTCAAGGATCAAGTAGGACTTTAATTGGTTGTAATGTAAGCTACATGACGGGTATGATACGTTTGGATATAGTAACTACACCTACCTAAGCACTTTAATACATATACATTAACACTTCAAACCCCACACTTATATTGAACCAAACTTCAACCTTCACAATATAATAACATCAAGCTCCCCTATTTCTTTAAGCACAAACAAGATGAGAATTACCACTAGCAAGGAACCTATTTTTTTCTTTTCTAAGTTCTGATTTGTTTTCAAGCAAACTCACATTTTTTTTCCCTTACAATTCCCTATAAGGGGCTCTCACAGTTTTTCAAATAGTGCATTTTTCTCTTTTTTCTATAGTTCCACTAAAAAACATGACCATACATTAACTTAGCTTTTACAAGCCCATAACAAATTCAAGTGCTCGAGAGAGGTAAAAGTTTCAAACAGATAGACAATTCAAACAAAAGGGTCAAGCTTGTAGTGTGGTTGTCAAAGAAATAGGAATACAAGCTCAACGGGGCTAACTACGATATACATTAATTAAGTGGGTAAAAGCATATAATTGGCTCAACAAAGAAATGCCAATATCACTTCCTAGATGAACAAGACTACTATTTTGCTTTGCAAATACACGGGAGAAGTTCTAGACATCAACTAACATGCAAGAATATCACCAATAACCTCGCACACACATGGCACATAACTCACTCAGAATCGGATCTATCCCGACTCTCTAGTCAAAGCAGTTAAGCAAAGTCACAAATCAACCAATTTAAGGCATATATCTATGAGTCAAGAACTGAGCCTAAGTGTCACAACTAAGGCACTCACTACTCTCAAGGCACAACAACGTCAAGAAAAGCCATCTCCATTTAATACATGGCACAAGACTTCATTATTCCTCATATATAAAAAAAATTAACTATCCCGGTTCAAACAAAACCCTTGGAAATGAACAGACACAAAGAAGAACCAAGGGGAAATTGTTACACTACTTAAGAAAATAAAACAAAAATAAACGACTATTTTTTTTTCTTCGACTTCGATCCCTCAAGAAAACAGTCGAGGAAATTCATCGTCGGGAAAAGTCAACAAAAAAATTCAATCAAAAGAAAAGGAAATAAACATGCATATACATATTTACATCCACACCCCACACTTTAAATTGTGGCATATCCCCATGACATACAAATAAAAAGCAAGAGGTAAAGGAAACTTCCCTAATTCATCTAGTCAGAGTCTGAATCGAAGTCGGGATCTCCTTTGCACACTCGACCCAGTGCACACATCCATTCTGAGGGATTCTTTTCGGCCTTATTTGGGCACACCCCACACTTATTCATTTGACCCTCTCCAAGTTTCACCTTTAGCCCCCTCCCCTCTGCTTCCATCTTGAAGATCAACCTTTCTTCCCCTACTCTGAGCATGAGCTGCCTTTTCTGAATATCCAGAATTGCTTTGCCAGTATCCAAGAAGGGTCTCCCTATAATTATAGGGACCTCCTTATTCTCCTCCATTTTCACCACAATGAAGTCCACAAGGAACACAAATTAATCCACCCGAACTAGTACATCCTTCACTATTCCTTCATGTATGATTGTGGTCTGATTCGCCAGCTGCAATGACACACGTATCGACCTGATTTCTCCAATATCTCCCTCCAATTTCCTGAAAATAGACAAAGGCATAAGATTAATGGAAGCACCTAAATCACACAAAGTTTTCTTAAACTTATTAATCCCTAAAGAGCAAGGTATAGTAAAACTCCGTGGGCCTCCACAATTTTTAGGGATCTTATTTTGTATAATGGAACTACAATGCTCTGTGTTGCTTGAACATCGATGTCTCTTTCACTTTCCGCTTTTTGGACAATATCTCCTTAAAAAATTTATCATAAGCTGGCATATGTGAAAGCATCTCTATGAAAGGTATATTCACATGCACGTGCTTGAGCACTTCTATATAGCCCCCAAATTGTTTATCCATCTCTTCTCTTCTTTGCTTACGGGGAAGGGTAGAGCATGCATATATTTACTTTCTCTGATCTCATAATTACTTCTTTGTTGGAACATCAAATTTGTTCTTCTCCTTTATATCATCATCTTGCTCTGCCCTCACTTTATTATAAACTTGATTTCCCTTCAACTCATTTTTTTTGTTATCAACGGATCTTGTAATATATTTCCATTCCTCAACGACACTAAATATATTGTTTTCTTTTGGTATCCACAAAGAGGGTTCCTGGAAACCACTCAGACAATAGACTAGCAATCTGCCCTATTTGTCTCTCTAAGTTTCGAATGGTTGCACTATGAGTTTCAAATCTCTCATATGTTTTAATAATGAAGGATTTTATTAGATCTTCCATGATAGACTGATTAGAATATGGAGGCTGGTATTGTTGCCTCTACTGATTCTAAAATCCTGGAGCTCATTGTCCCAGAGGTCACAGATTATTCTGCTGCTATAAGTTCAGGCTACCACTTGGAGAACTCCAAGAAACGCCTGGGTGCCTTTGTCCCACATAATTAAAATTATTACTACTCTGGTAGTTGCCTCTACCAAAGCTCCCCACATCATTTACCACTTCATATGCACCTGAGACCTGCCACTCATGAGTTGGATGATCCATTCCATATAAATCACAAATAAATGATGGTTGGATGTGTACCTTGGCTAAGGTCAACTTTCTTATCTCTTTGGCCATGACGTCTAGCTGGGATTGCACTGATGCGTTGGAATCTACTTGATAAACCCAAACTAATTTTCTTTTATTATTACTCTCAGCAGGACACTAGTTAGCATCTTCAGAGAGCTCATCAAGAATTTTCACAATCTCCTCAGTAGTCTTCTTCATTAAAGGACCTCAAATTGTAGTGTTCAGAGTTCGTCGTGGGGGATGTGTCAGTCCATCCCAAAAATCCTAGAGTTACATCCATAATTCAATCCCATTATGCTGACACTTCCTCACTATCTCCTTGAATCTTTCACAAGCTTCGAAAACTGTTTCAGTGTCCGTCTGGCAGAAGTTGTGAATTTTCATTCTGAATTTCACTATTTTTACAGCTGAGAAGTATTTGTCAAGAAACTTTTTAGTCACATCTTCCCATGTCCTGATCGTCTATATTGGTAAGCTACGAAATTAGTGCTTCACATCATCCTTCAGTAAAAAGGGGAATTCCCTTAAGTATATTGTATCTTTTGACAGTCCGTTGTATTGGACGATGTTCATGATTTCCTCAATATCCATAAAGTGAGTGTTAGGATCTTCATTCACCTTCCATCTGAAGACACATTTTATTCTGGATAGTTTGAACAAGCCTTGCTTCAACTCGAAATTATTTTCTGCTACTGGTGGAGGTCTGAGTCTGGACAATCCCTGATTGTAGACTGGTGTAGCACCCCGAGAAATTTCGAAGTATTTAAGATCTATTAAGAAAGTTAATGTATGCTAATTATATTATTTTGTGAGCAAACGAGGACTATTAATATGCTGTATATTAATTGGATAGGCTAATAAGTGTACAAGGTATATTATAATGATGTGAGGTCTAAGGATAACCCTAAGTCCAAGTCAAGTTGGAAATTACATGATAGACTAAAGTTCCAAATGAGTACGCACATGATCTAAATTTGGATGAGTATATCTATATGAATATAAGGAGTTATGTGGGGGAAAACCTATCAAATGAAAGGTCTTCGAGTCTAGTTTCTAACTCTTTAAACCGTTCATCATTTGGACATTCCTACTATAAGTTATGATCAATTACTGAAGGCTGGCAGTAAAGTATTGTCGGCAGTGAAGTACTGTCATAGCGCCCGAGTACGCATCCGAGCTTCGAAGATGAGTGAACTGGGGATGCAAAACATCTGGGGCTACGTCCGAAGCCCAGAAATCTGGGCCTATAAGTACAAAATCGTGGGAAGAGAGTATTTTGATTATTGGAGGATAGGGTTCTTAAGGTGAAGGGGTAATTTTAAGCTCAAATCAAGTCCAACCAGCCAAGGTAAGTTGTTAATGATATTTTGGGTTGATTCTTATTCAATATACATGAGTTCTAATATCATTCTTGCATCCACATACTAGATTTGATCATTAAATCCTCAAGAACACAAAAATCACCAAAGTTGTGATTTGTCAAGATTGATCTACTATAGGTAATTCCAATGCTTCAAACTCGTTTATTATGAGTAGTTAGAAGTATTTGAAGCACTTGTTATAAGTTTTAATGCTTGAAAGATTGGAATATAAAACTCTAGTTCATGGCATAAATAGCACCTTTGAGAAAATAAGAGAGAAGATGAATAGTAATATTGGCGATGAAATTGATGAATACAATGAACCTATGGAATTATTTGTTAGCAAAAGTTGGAGGTGGTTCTTGACTCGACGTAGCTGCTCAAAAGAGTGAGAAAGCTAGGCGACATTCAAAACAAATAGGACTTCACCTAAAGACAATTAAAGGCCCAAGTTAGCCTCCACACATAGACAACAAATGCATGCGGCAAAATCAACATTAGATGATTTTATAATTCAAGACTTAGAGTCCTATATGCATGGTTTCTAAGTGATTATGAATTACAACATCATATATGCAACATTATTGTTCTCAATGGCTTAGACGAGAAGGCGGTAAACTATTTGCAAACTCAGAATTATTAGTGCTGATTTCATAGATATACGTCTTAGGCAGGTGACTTTGTCCTATAGGCATGATTTCTAATAATTGACAATCAGACTTGATTTTATAACACCTTACTCTCATAGACACGTCATCCATGCGAGACAGTGTAATGAAAACAACAAGAGTAGTTGATTAAAAGATTAGTGTCCTATAGTCATGATATCTAGATGGGCAGTACACTAAAGTTATATAAGCAATCGACCAATTGATTATTTGAAGTTCTATAGGCGTGGTATCTAGCATATGTTTATACATCCTATATGCATGCTGTCTAAATGCACAATAGTATCATATAAACGAATATGGCAAATACTAACGTGTTTGAAAAGTGTGCAAGTGAGATGTACATGATTCCTATAGACATGATTTCTATTGATATACAGAAATAAAGCAAGTTAAACGAAATAGCATAGAAAGCACATAGACCCTATAAGCATATTTTCTACCTTTTCATGCAAATATTAGAATACCCCTACCCCTTTCCATTAATCCCCAACTGTTTGTTTACAAGTTATTACAGGCCCAAGAAGAAATGACAAATTATAGTGTGAACGAATACAAGCCCAATGAGGCAGTTACAGGCCCAATACAGAAATAATCCACGGGTGCCCCCAGAACTTCGATAGGGTTCCATTGGGTTCTAAGGATTAAGGTCTTTCTAGCAATTCCATAGGGTTCTAAGGTCTTTTACGAGAAATATTCGTATTTCTCTAGAACCTTCCCACACGTGCTAGTCTATTTCATATGTAAGCTTTCCATATATAAAAAATATATGCCAAGCAGCACCTACGTGGCATGACGATATGGTGGGCCATGGCACTGTGGCGGAGGGAGGGTGTTTGTTATCTACGGGTTCGAACGAACCCAGTAACGTTTTACTTAGACCCTGTAGTTATACTAGAAAATCTATTAAATATGTATAAACGCTTAGTTGCAAACCCATAAACTTTAAATTATGGCTCCGTCTTCGCGATGGCATCAAACTTCATTAGCAAATATTGTTATTGTCTCGAATCAATTGTGTAACTTATGCATTACTAAGCTCAAAGCATTAAAGTTTTGAATTGAATTTTAAATTCTTGCACACCGTCTACTCAAGTCCGATGAACCTTTGGGTACATCAATAGACATTTAAAAAAAGGAAGGAAAGAAAAATTTACATAATACATCTTTTCATTTCAGAAATTTTGAGTGTACATTGTGATGGTTTTATTTCTTTTGGTCAACAAGCAAAGTTATGTATATATGAACACAACGGTACGACCTAAAATGATAATCCAACTTAATTTTACTTTTGGTTATAGTTAAACAAATAATTTCCTTTTATATCTTCTAGATATTTTATCAAAATGAGTAGTATTAACATTGCTTCTCAAAAGGCAAACGTGGCATATAAGGTAGAGAACAAGAAAAATGACACGGATCCAAAACAGACTTCCAAAACGCCGTTGATTAAATACATAGATCAACGGCTGTCAACAACGATCCGCGTCACTAGGCATTAACCAATCACAACTCCTGTCTAAAACACTATAAAATCAAAACGCTCTACTTGTTTTCTCCTCACAACTCAACTATTCAATCAAAGTCCTTTCTTCTTCGCTCTAAAAAAACTCCTTGTTTATTTTCTCTGTCTTCCTAACAATGGCACCAAAAGCCGAGAAAAAGCCCGCCGAGAAGAAACCAGCAGCAGAAAAAACCCCCGTCGCGGAGAAAACTCCGAAGCCAAAGGCCGGCAAAAAACTGCCGAAGGACAGCGGTGCTGCAGCTGCCGGAGACAAGAAGAAGAAGAGAGCGAAAAAGTCAGTTGAAACCTACAAGATCTACATCTTCAAGGTGCTGAAACAAGTACATCCTGATATAGGTATTTCAAGTAAAGCTATGGGAATAATGAACAGTTTCATCAACGATATTTTCGAGAAGCTTGCTCAGGAATCTTCTAGACTTGCTAGGTACAACAAGAAGCCAACTATTACTTCTCGGGAAATTCAGACTGCTGTGAGACTTGTACTTCCTGGTGAATTGGCTAAGCACGCTGTTTCTGAAGGCACTAAGGCTGTTACGAAATTCACTAGCTCTTGAATGTTGTCTTAGGATTTGGGTTCTATTTCTATGGTCTTAATCTTGGCTTTTATGGATGTAAAAATAGTTTAATTAGTTGTCTTTTGAGTAAAATCTATTGTAATCGACTGCTAGTTATGAATGGAATTAATCAGCTTTCTACATTGATTTGCTTTATTTTGAATTATGATGATTAATATTTTGAAATTGTACGGCGTATTTTAGCGAGTTTGGAGATATTTAGCGCCGGGTAAGAGGGTCGGTCAAGTAAAGTTTGTCACGTGCCTGCTAAAGTCCAAATTCCGTACACAGTTTTTGTTGCTAAAGTTGTTTTAAATATGTAAATAATTACTACTATAAACTATTTTGGTTTGCAATGTATAACTCAATATTATTATTAATTCTAAATTATCATATTGGATTGTTATTCAAATATCTGACTAGATTTAGTATTATTTTAGAAGGTATAAATATAAATTGAATAGTTTTAGTTTAAGAGATTAGAATGACTTTTTTCGTGTAATATTTGTATAAGACATAATATTTCGTTATGGAACTTATCATATAGACTTTTACATAATTAACGACAATCTTTAGATACTAATTTGAAATAAAATGTACTCCTAGATAATTAGACAACTATACATAGAAAGCACTAACGCTGTATAAATCACTTCACATTTTCTTTTTTGTAATTTATAATTAAAAATTTAGTAAAGATATTGCTTTACACTTTGGGAAGTGCTTTCGTCACCGGTTAAGCCCACAAGCTAAAGTGCGCATCTACTTTCAAGCTAAGTTGCGCCTCTTTTGGTGACGTATTCAATTCCTAACCACACTCGTGAGCTTATCCTCAGTCTCACATCTCACAGCCATAAAACAAACTTTGAAACCAATCAAATCCCTATTTGTTTCAGTGAAAATCCATGGCGCTGAGTTCAGCTTCTTCTTCACTAACAAATCTAAGCTACATTCCCTTCCATTACAAAAACCCTAGATTCCCTACAACCTCTGTTCCTTATGCATTATTGAACTTAACCTCTTCGTCTAACGATTCTTCAAAGCGTTCACTCCGCATTACAGCTGATTCTGCTCCCAAAGCTCGATTCATTGCCCGACGTAAAGAATCTCTTTCCGTTAAACAACTTCAACGTCCGCTAAGTAATTTTCTACAACATTCTACTTTTTGTTCTCCTTCTGTTTATGTAGTTGACTCTTATTTTACAAAGTATAATCTAAATTTAGAGTTAAGAAACTAAAGTCATTGCTATGGTCTTTGTTTTAATTTATGTGAATCTGTGTGCCTTAACATGAATTTAAGAAAAAAGTGCATACTTTTGAAACTTGTGCTGTTAGTGATGTCATTATAAGACTTTTGAAACGTTTTAAACATGCCATAATATTTGGGTGGTAATAAAAATTGTTACTAAAGTGTAAAATAAGAAATTTAAGTTAAATTATTTTTCAAATTTATTACAACTGAACAAGGTCCTTTTTTTGAATAGAGTAAAAACTAAATCGGGTCACATAAACTGGAATGGAGGGAGTACTAATGAATAATTTGAATATTATTCATATAGCTTCTGTTAAATTGAGACATAGTTGAATGATTGTTTGAAGCAGTGAGTCTTGGTACTGTTTTGATTCTTCTGAGCTTTTCTTTTTACTCTTTTTGTTGATTTAGTGGAGTATATGAGCTTGCCGGCGAGCCAGTACTCGGTGTTGGATGCGGAGAGGATTGAACGAGTGGATGATAGTACATTCAGGTGTTATGTATATAGGTTCAAGTTCTTTGCATTTGAAGTGTGCCCTGTTTTGTTAGTTAGAGTTGAGGAGCAGCCTGATGGATGTTGTATCAAGCTGTTGTCTTGCAAGGTATATTGCATTTTTTATGCTCAATTATGGATTTTCCAGTTGCTTTAACATTTTACTAATTTATGGCCATCTAATCATGTTATATTTATTTGTATTCTTCGAATTCTCAGCTTGAGGGATCTCCTATTGTGGTCGCCCAAAATGATAAATTTGACGGTATGTAGTCTTTTTAAGTGCTATTTCTATCATTTTGGATATTTGTGCGTGAGTCTCTTTATAAGTGGAAATGTGCTCGTGTTCAAAGAACAATTTTTCGGTAAGATCTTCGAAAGATGCACTGGTTCAATCGGGCTGCAATTTCATTTATTTGTTTCGTATTGGTCCATAAAAGTGAAATAATGCAGTTAGAACCGGATTACTTTTTCTGGATGCAATTTGATGCTGCACTCACTTTGATTTGGATATTGTTGTATATCTTTCTGTGAGCACATTCTTGTTAGAGGTGTTGTACTTTTGCAGTTAGGTATAAGTTCTCTGGGAATCAAAACAGGGAACGCATTTGATGAAGAAATAAAATATTGGCGAACAATTTAATTTTTTTTGTCCTCTTTACTAGTCATGAATATCTACATAAATCCAATCGATCCTTTTTTATGGACATGCCATTTGTAGAATAATGTACACAAATCAGAATATGTGTTTTCTTTTTTAACAATGAATCCGTAAGTGGTTGTAGATGTCCGAGTTCTTCAGAAAACTATAATGTAATCTTAGTCCCGTTTCTTATCAAAAGGAAAACAAAAATCTCCTGTTTAGAGGATGGCTGCTTTAGTACTGTCTGTCAGTTAAGTGCACCATTTGTTACCTTTCTTCTCATAAAAGCTGAAATAGCTACATTTGTCATCCTTTTCAAAGGTTGGATACTTTCATACTGTCGGAAAGATGATGCAGCATAAGTTACCTTTCTTGATTTAAGGTAAATCTAGGATTCTAATGGTCAATTAGCGAATAATTTTCTTCTTGCATCGACTTGGGGAGGAAAACTGGATGTCCATATAAGTTCAACTTCAGTGAAAACCCAGTTTCAACATGTTTCCTAGACTTCCACTAGGCTGTTGTGGAAGGTTTCTGTTGAGAACATTGTATAAATAATTGACATAACATGATTCAAGTCGGTATGTTTTTGTCTTTAGTTTACTTATTTTTGACAAATTACCTTGAGGTGAAGTGGTCTTCCTTTTCGTCGGCAAAAGAACTTGATGTGACAAGTTGTCTGCAATAATAATTGCTCTCTTCGTGTGTGTGTCGTTCTTAATTGTTATTACATAATTCTTTTCAGGAGTGCTTTGACACTGATTTGGTATGGGCATGCAGCTTCTATGGTGAACAAAATATCGTATGATAGCGGGCGAAGAGACTCACCTGTGCAGCAACTCACTTCAGATGCTGTTATCGAGGTACTGAGTCTACTGACTGAGCTTCTCCGCGTTGCAATAAGAGTAAACACATTAGAACATTGGTTAGTTTGCATCACTTCTGATCGATTCTTTATGCAGGTGAACATTGAAATTCCCTTTGCATTTCGAGCAATTCCAGTGCAGGCAATCGAGTCAACTGGTGCTCAGGTCCTAGATCAGATACTGAGGATCATGCTTCCTAGGTTTATGGCACAGGTTTGTTGGTTCATTGTCCACTTAACTTTTTCTTCATAGTTTGCTTTCTGTAAATTTTGTTCTTGTACTATAATTCTATAAACTATTGGCAGCTACTTTTCTTGTCATTTCCCTGCTTCAACTCTCGAAATGCTAGAGTCCCTTCCATTAAGTTGGCATTTGAATCTAATAAAAGACCCACAACATCGTTTTAACCTTATTGTTGTCCATGTCACTTTTATATATGACTCTAGTATCTCTTAATTTTCACTATGTTTTATTGTTACTTCCTTTTTTTTTCATCACCATCCTTTTTTTCTTTTTTTGCCAAGTAATGATAGTCTATAAATAGTATAAAAGCACTAAGACAATGTGTTAAAAATTACAAATTGTGCAATGCCTCGATCATATCTAACATGGAATCTACATCGTTTACAATGGCCATGTTGCACAAAACATCTAACAAAGAAATATATTTGTGTTTACGACTATGTATGTTGCTAACTTTGCCTTCAAAAATTCTTTTTTTTTTCATCACCATCTTCCTCACATTCTTCGTCTTTTTAACCCAGAGCAACTATCGTCACAAGTCATTATTAAGACATTACTGAAAGTAATAGGCATATACAAAAGTGATGGTGATGACCATCTGACTGGATTCACCAAAAGTTGAGATTTTAATGTGGATACATTTTATTAGTAAGGGTAGCTTATTAGTGAATCTGTCTCAGTTTATGGATTTTCTGGATCTGTTAGGGGGGCTTAGGGGATGATTACTGTTTCTGGGATGCTGTTTGCACCTTTTTGCTATGTTGCTTGGATTCAAGTGCGGGTATCCGATCCGGGTGCGGATTTAGAGGCTGGATCATTCATAATCTAAATTTTAAGATTCCGGGGTACGGATCCAGCCATCCAGGCACGGATACGGGTGCGGGGTTTCGGCTAAACATAATTCAAAATTTTAACAATGGATCTATATAAATATCCTAAATTATGAGAGATATTCTGTGAAAAACTAAGTTGCTCCGACATGGCAGTTTAGGTGCCGCACCCGTGTCGACGCGACACTAGTATGGGTGTGGGTATGGGATCCGTACCGGATCTAGTCAAACGATTTTGGATACTTTGACCACGACGGACGAAAAAATTCAAGACGATGTACAATTTAATTCCGGAAATCAAAACTAAAATTAGGATAAATTTGAACAAAATAACATACCTTATCTAGGAAATCAATCCTTTTCTTATCTACAACTTGAGAATAAAAAAGAAATTCACACTTTACAAGCTATACATAAGTATTCCCCAAAATTTATCATAATTTAGAAATATTTTTTATATTTTTATTTTTTAAATTATTTTTAGCAGGATCCTTGTACCCGTATCCGTACTAGGATCCGTATCCACGAATCTTAGAATTTACATCTCGAAGGATCCGACCTCTAGATCCGCACCCATATCGGACACCTACATCCGTGTTCGAGCAACTTAGGTGAACAATTTATAGGTTGTGGAGTGCAGCCAATAACTCAAACTTTCATTTTGGGAATTTCTCAAGCTGTAGGCACTAAGCACTAGCAAGCAGCCAACTAAAATTCAATATTTCTTTTTTCATTTTTCCTCAAATTTGTCCATGGATTGTGGTCAAGTACCCGATCTTGATTCACCACACCTGGTACGAATACCACACCCTTACCTATATTAGTGTCGTGTTGACACGGGTGCGGCGGTTAAAATGAAGAGTCTGCGCAACATAGCCTTTTTGTACCACCTTGATACCTGATGAATAAAATTTACCTTATCAAAAATAAAAGGTGGCACTAAGGTAAAGTACGGAACTGGTATAACCTTTTAATTGATGGAGAACGACCATCTGATTGGATTCACCAAAAGTTGAGATTTTAATGTGGATACATCTTTCTGCTTTTGCTTGGACTGAGGCGATGTATATATGTTTATTCGCGTTTATCCTTCATTATTATTTTAAAGCACTTACTTTGCTTAGACATCTCTTCTTTTTAGCTTTGTAGTGGGTATATTACTACCCTTCCTAATGCAGTACATATGAGATTGTTTTCTTTGGTCTAAATAGTTCAATGAAAGGGTAGTTTTATTGTGTAGTAGGCCCTAGAAAAGTTTTTGTCCATAAAGAAAGTTTTGATAAGAAAATAAGGAAAATAGACAGATAGGTGTCATACTGAGGAAAGAAGAGTAGAAGTGACAGAAAAATGCTGCCAAGATTGAAAAGGGGGGATAGCCTGTCGGGAAGGGGCCTCTTGCGCCACCTGCAATTATGACAATGATGATTGAGTCACCAAGAGAGTAATGTGGGAGGAGCCACTGTCTGACTTCTAGGTAGAGGGGTTTCTTTTTGGGTTGTGTTTAACACAATGAATGTTCTAGCGTAAAGTTTAGGGCGTTGGAGGGAGAAATTCCAATAATTATAGTTTTCAAAGTAAATGTTTTGTTGATATTTTTTTTGGGGGGGTGGGGGGTGGGGGTTGCAGAATGCACGTGGTATACAAAAAGCAGAGGACCTACACAAAGTATGGGTCTCTGAAATGAACCAACTAAAAATATTAACAGGAACCTTGTGGGTGCACAAAAAAATGACCAAAAACAGAAGGCATGCCGTAGCTATACAAACTTGTTTTCCACCTGGATATTGAATAGAAGCCACCCCTGATCCACAATGTTAGTCATTAAATAAAATATTAAAAAAAACCTAAAAAGTAACGATTTTTGGACCAGTGATGTTTTAGAACCACAGCCAAAGTTATTTTTCTCTTATCTCACTCTTCTCTCTGTAGTTTTACCTCTAAGACTTTCAGAGGGTGACACTGGATTTCACTAGGCAGCTGAACTTCACCAGAGAGACCTCTATTTTCCTCAAAAGTTAATTGAACTATTTGTCATTTTGGTTTAGGTTAAAAACTCGAGATTTTTTTGCAAAAGTGATTGACCTGAATTATTAAAGAGATTTATCTTCTTTCATAGATGTTTTGCGTAAAAAGGGATTTTCTGCTGTGTGAACTTTGTTCTCTCTGGCTAATCCAAAGTCACTCTCATAGTTTATAGTAGTATATTATAGGCATGGCTTGCTTGCCAGATTGCCTATTCATCTTTGTGATAATTGGCCCCATATTGAATTTGATAATTAGGCCAACTGGTCAATAGTGATTTGACTATCATGAAAATTTGGGTGAAAAGCAAACAAAATGAGCAAAGGAACATGGGGTAGGAGTGAGGTATTAGAAAAAAGAAGTGAACACAACAAGTTTGTTAGAGGGGTGGTTGTCGGTGGGACGCTGCTTGTATGAAGGAACCATTACAGTGTAAGGTTACAGGATTTGCAGGCTCAAATCGAAGCTGGGAATAACTTTAAAAGAAAAAGCCCAAAATGTTTTTGTTTTTGTTTAGATTTGGTTTATAAAACTGTCCCAACTGAGAAAAAGAATCCTCAAACACTCCTCTTTTTGTTAAAGAATCAAAGTATTGTTACTTGATACCAGTGTTGGTGGAAGGTATCGAGTATCTAGTGGACAATCGATGTGCACGTTAGTTGGCTCGGAAACCACCAGGAAAAAAAAGAAGAAACGGTATCATTATAGACGATACTAACTTGTTAGAATCAAGTTTTAGTTGTTTTTATTAAAAAAATATAAAGAAAAAGGTTTAGTTGTTGTTGCTACACGTACATTAGGTTTGCTCTATGACATGAGCCTTTTCCATGTAGTTGGAGATTATATGTCAGATGTAATGGTAAGTTTGGAATTTGGAGAATCGACAGTTTTGGAGAACACTATTGTTCAATTAGACGAATTATTGAGTATTAAAGTGAAACATCCCAAATAGTGCAGAATGGATATGGAGAATTCATATAACCGACCCAAACTAGTTTGTAATTGAGGCGTGGTTTGTTTTTGTTTTTGTGTTCATCTTTTTGTTTAATTTGGTTTCTTTTGAGATTGACGTCAAGTTTATCCATCAGAAAACTAAGCACAAAAGAACTACTCCTATTCTTTTGACCCCCAGAGAAATCTGATTGGTAGGAATAAATACAGATTGTATCCATCGAATGGGGTTCTTGAACCGGGTTTAGGTTCTGAAGGACCAGTGTTAGTGACCAATTAACTCGGTTAGATTAGGTAACGAGTCTAGTAGTATGGATCAAGGTAAAATGACATATTGATATAACTGACTAGATAAGTATGTACATATAATTACCCCCAGGGGTTTGGTCTAGTGGTTAGAGTGTAGCTCGTGATGTGTGAGTTATGCGCACGTCATGGGTTCGAACCCTGCCGCAGTCTATCCTGGTATTTAATTAGAGAAAGGTAGAGGGGCGGCCCCATCATCCACCGAATTTGAGATGTGCCCTGGCCCTTGAGGATTTCCCGGTTATCTAGAAGAAAGGTAAGTACTCAAAAATCCAATCCAATGTAAACCTTAACAAAGATGGAGTTCTGGGGTTCTGTGAATTGCCTTTCACACACTTTTCTATGCTGTTGTTAGTTGTGAATATTGTGGGTGTGATTATACACTACATCAGCTGAACTCTACAGTTACTTCCACTTTTGGGCTTTAGCTATAAAAGTAGATATTTCCTATGTTTCAGAGTTAGTGATTCTTAATTTTTAACCTACGTGAGAATTTACATCACTATTTCTCGAAAATCTCTCTTTTTAAAAATAACTTTTCTGAAAATCTCCTCACTTTTCCTTTGCTCTGCTCTCTTTTTTATGCGTTGGGTTTCTTGCATCCAGCTAGCCAAGGACTATCAAGCTTGGGCGTCAGGTGACACTTCGAGGCAGCCTCTAGGAACTGGTCAGATTTGAGACAGCAAGAATCATCATCCTACGCAAGTCTCGTTGGTTGCTTCTGTAATTTACTATTGCAAGAGAGCAGAAAGTTCTTTGGTGTCAACAAATATTCTCCGCCAGTTTTTCCCTGTAAAGCACAGAATTTGATTTTCTCAACTTATGCTTGGTCAGTGGATAAAATTGCAACGCAGAATCTCAGTCCAAGCAAGTGATCCTGCTGAGCGCCAACCATAAATGTGTAGAAAAACATGGATGGATAATCTGTATGTATTGAATTTTTGTTGCCAGATTACATCTTTAGGCCCTGCATAATAGTTGAATACTCATGAACAAAATTCTATCAAATGAGTTTCTTCATATATCTGGTGTAAGACAGTGAGGCTGCCATTTATGTAGGAGTGGTCTCACCTAAGTTACTGGACATGTTTTCCTTCTTTTTTGGTGGCGACGTGATGCAGGGGTCAGTGTTAGATACCTCTAGCTCGGGAAAAATTTATCCACACTTCGTGTTTACAAAAAATATGACGTTTTTTTTTCTTATGCACTTCTATCACTGACCATGTTTAATTAATCTATATTGTTACCTCTTTGATTCTATCTCACTTATGGTAAACTAATGTGGTTGGTGTAAGCACAGTTTGTAGGTAAGTTTGTTTTGCCATCTAGCTCTTGGCTGAAAGTTGTTTCTGCAATGAGCTTTCTCAGATTGTATTGAATCATAGCTGGTCCGTGTCTATTTATTTTCCCCTCAACCAACTTTGTGTTTGAAAAATTGCTCAAGGTTTTTTTGGAAATGGTAAAGGCTGTTATTTTCATGTGTACCCCCAGGCAGAAAGTAAACTTGGATTTTCTTCTATATGTTTATCTTATTCATTGAAAATTTGAGATCATAGTTACAAGTGGAAAAATTCATGAGCACCCGATAACACCAAATAAATAAATGCGATATGCATGTAAACTACAATCATTTAACTATGGTTAGTGATGTGTATTCTCACTTTAATTTATAACTATAATGATTAAATTGCTTAGTTTACTATAAACATTTAGGTGCATGTAAGTATTTTTTGCTACAAATTAGACTGGCGTTGATGTAAATAAACTTGATGTTTTTGAATTAAGTTTGCTTGTGGTGTTACACAAATAAATTTCAAAAAAAGAAAAAAACTTGCTTAAAGAAATCGTATTCAATGTTTGGTTGTGTAGAATACTATTCCGTCAGAGTCGCTTATGGTTTAAGCTCCATTTGACTGTGGTGAATGTTGATTAGTCAATGTTAATCTCGTTTAACTAAGTAGGTAATCCGCATTTGTCTTTGTTTATTTTCACTAATCGTTTACTTTTTCTTTTGCAAATGTACTACGGACACGTAAGAGTGAAGTTTACTCCTACATTGACAAAATCATAGGCAATAAATAAGGCAATGAATATGATTTGCATCTGCATGGGCCTATAATTTATGTTGAGTCAATTAATTGGTTGAATTGAAACAAGTGACTGATATTGATTCTTATGTAGGCTTTCAGACCTAAAAACTTTACTCCAATGTCAATTTGTTTTTTTTCTTTCATTTAGTAAATGTTTTTTTGTTTGATTTCATTGAATTATTTGTCACATGGGGTGCATATTTATTAATAGATCGGATATATGGCCCCATATTTATTATTTTCTTAGATCCCATTAAATATTTTGTCAGTGCAATTCGGCTCATCAATTTCTTGTTATGCAATTCCTTACCACTTGAGCATGGGCGAATTTATTAATGTTGCACCTATGAAGACATAAATATTGGGATCGATAAAATGAGGAATTGAGCCTAGTTACGATTTCGTCTTGAAAACCATATTCCTACAATTAACATGTGTACTGTCATGGGCGGCTTTCCAGCCATGTCCCATGACCTCTTGGATGCGCCCCATGGCGTCCTGGCAAGCCTCCCAATGCCTAGCGCCATGGTTGGCCCCGTGGTCTTGGCAGCGCTAAGTGACAAGCGCGCTTGTACCTATGTCGTCCCACCGATAGCCCTCGCCAGCACCCAGCCGTAGACAGATGCCAACAGCACCGCGCGCACAGATCTTGATGATAAAGAAAAGGTTGCTGCCAACAGACCGGCTTCTACTTTGTAGGAATCTAAGTCTTTTTCATTATAAATATAGAGTAGTTTTATTTCATATATTTCTATTATGTCTCTCTAGCTTAGTTAGGTCAAGTCCTGCACCTTTGGTTTATTTATTTTAAGCACTATTAGGGGGATCAAGCAATCAAATTTTCTAGCAAGCAATTAATTCTCTGTACTAGTATCTCTCCCCCTCGACACCGTGTTGCTTTTATATAATAGCGTTCATTAATGCAATCCGGCTTTCTTTCATTCTCAATTCTCATTTCTATGATCTTAATTACTCTTGACATTGGTTTTTCCGTACGACACTGACAATCTCGTCTAGCGTACGGAGAGGACCTTAATTGGCGGAGAGTAATTGTACTGACATCGATTACTTAGCCTTATGCCACTCTTCCAAGGAAACTCAGAAAGGCGCCGCGTAACAGTTGGTATCAGAGCCTAGGCTCGACATCGGATGAGGGAATACATTGCCATTACCATCGTTTCTAACCATGGGAATCATGGGGACCGTATTGTGGCCCTTAAAGAGACGGTTGACGTATTACGACCCATCATGGATATAGTGCATGATCTAAGAACCAACCTAGTGCAAAAGTTGGACGATCTGGACCGCAGGATGCGGGCCATGCGGCAGGCTGAAGGTGACATTACGAACATCAGACGCGACTGAGGGAGACTGGCAAACGGCAGCCATAGAGGCAACCGAAATTTTTGGTAAATTCGAGGGCCTCCAACAGGAGCGTGTTGAAGATTTAACCTACAGGGCATAAGAGGCAGCCAGGGGACTGCCATGCAGTAAACTATAAACAACTTGATAGGCCAGCTCAATGTTGTCAATGCTGCACTACAAAGCCTACTTCGAGAAGGCGAAAACTATATCGGGGGTGTTGTGAACCTCGCCCTTGTGCCACAAAAGCTAAATATTCTTGAGCCAAAACCATACAATAGAGCTAGGAATGCCAAAGAAGTGGAGAACTTCATTTTCGACATCGAATAGTACTTCAATGATGTGGGGGAGTTAGAAGAAGCAAAAAGGTAGCAACTACTGCCATGTATCTTCAGGGTAATGCTAAACTCTGGTAAATGGTGAAATACGAAGCCATCAGGTCCAGTGAAGATAATCTCGAGACATGGGCAGAACTAAGGCAGTCATACACCTATAGTTCTTCCCCGAAAATATTGAGTACAATGCGCGGAGGAAGCTACGGGAGCTCCGCCAGACACAGTCAGTGCGGGATTACGCGCGGGAATTCTTCGTGCTCATGCTGAACATAGGGGATATGGGGGACAAAGACAAACTCTTCACATTCCTTGAAAGTTTGAAACCTCATGCTCATATGGAGCTGCAAAGACAAAGAGTAAACACCTTACCCAAGTCGATCCAAGCAGCGGAATGCCTTGGGGACTATCAAGTGGAATCTCGGAAGGATATACCTCAACCGCCTGTCAGAGTGGGATACAAAGGGGCCCAGCTTAGCAATGGTGGCTCTAGCAGAAGTGGAGGAGATCAAAGTGGAACCAAATCTAAGGCTTCTTCATCAGGCAGCAACAGTACTGCATCAAACAACAACGATCAGGGGAGAAAGCCCCCTTCAGGATGCCGTCATTGCGGCAGGCCACATTGGAACAATGAATGCCTACGTGCACAGATGAACGCCCATCAAACTTTTGATAATGGGACGGATGATGACACGGATGATGCTGGCCAGACCGAACCAATAGGTGCCTTCAATGCACTTGTTTGTTCTATTTTTGAGGTCTTAGCGGGAACCGGTGCTGGTATCCGTAAGAAGAAAGACCCATGCCCAATGACCAAGAAAAGGAAATAGAAGGCGGATGAAGGGCCTTCTCTTAACCAAGGGAAGACCTTAATGTTCATCAAGATGAAAATTAATGGTAAGCCCATTCGGGTGATGATAGACACGAGTGCTACTCACATCTACTTAGCCTCAACTCAGGTAGAATGCCTTGGTCTAGTTGTGGGAAAGGGCAGGGGTCGTGTCAAGGCTATTAACTCACCACCTTAGCCGGTGGGTAGAATAGCCAAAGGAGTGCTAGTGAAGCTTGGCCCTTATGAAGGAAAAGTCAACTTGCGTGTGGTGATCATAGATGACTTCGAGATGATAGTTGGATTGGAATTCATGAGGCAAACCAACACCATTCAAGTACCTTATACCGACATACTACTGATGATGGGAGCAAACGGGGCCAAGCCATGTATTATTCCATGCATAACCATAATTATGGCCGCTGAGAACATATCGGCCTTGCAGTTGAAGAAGGGAGTCGATAGATATGAACCCACATTCATGGATACCCTCTGTATTGAAGATATAGAACGCTCATCGGTTCCCATTCTTGCACCCGTGAAGGAGTTGCTACTGGAGTTTGAAGACGTCATGCCATAAGATATGCCAAAGAGACTCCTGCCTAGGTGCACTGTGGACCATGAGAGCGAGTTGGTGCCGGATGCGAAGCCACCCGCCCAGGCGCCTTACAGAATATCACAACCCGAGCTCACCAAGCTTCGGATACAGTTGACGGAAATTCTAGACACGGGGATCATTGTGCCCTCCAAGTATCTTTATGGACCCCTATGCTATTCCAAAAGAAAATGATGGCACCCTACGACTTTGTGTGGATTATCGGGCCCTAAACAAAATCATCGTGAAGAACAAGTACCCTATTCTGCTCATGGCAGACTTGTTCGATAGATTGGGTGGTGCCACAATGTTTACCAAAATAGACATGAAGAGAGGTTACTGGCAAGTCCGAATTGCTGAAGGATATGAATACAAGACGACCTGTGTGATAAAATATGGGTCGTATGACTTCCTAGTCATGCCATTCGACTTGACTATTGCTCCAGACACATTTTGCACATTGATGAACCAAGTCTTTCGAGAGTACATTGACGAGTTCGTAGTAGTCTACTTGGATGACATTGTGATATATAGTAAAACATTTGAGGAACACCTGGAGCACCTGCGGAAAGTCCTAGCCCGACTGCGGAAACACGAATTATATGCGAAGCTGTACAAGTGCGCATTTGCCCAAAAGTAGATTAACTTCCTCGGACATGTCATCGAGGAAGGGCAGATAAAGATGAACCAACAAAATATTCAAGATGTCACAGATTGGCCGCCGCCTAAGGATATCCACGCCTTGAGGGCGTTCCTTGTCCTATGAAACTTTTATCGGCGATTTATGAAGAATTACTCTCTCATTGTATTGCCGTTGACAGAACTCCTGAAGAAGGTCATGCCTTGGGATTGGGTTCCTAGGCGAGGCCTTCAACGCATTGAAAGCGGCTATGTTTAGTAGCCCCGTCTTGGCTCTTCATGATTTGGCCAAGCCATTTGAAGTACAGACGGATGCCTCTGAATATGCTTTGGGCGGAGTTTTGCTACAAAAGGGGCATCCAGTGGCGTACGAGAGTCAGAAGTTGAAGGATGCAGAACGACGCTGTACCGCTCACGAAAAAGAATTATTGGCTGTCGTCCATTGCTTACACCTTTGGAGGCACTTTTTGCTGGGAACCCCGTTCGTGGTTAAGACAGACAACATAACTGTTAGTCATTTCATGACCCAGCCAAAGCTGAATGGCCGATAGGCCAGGTGGCAGGAACTCCTAGTGGAATTTCACTTCAACCTAGAGTACCGAAGCAGGAAGACCAACAAGTTGCTGATGCGCTCAGTCGAAGGGTCGACTTAGCATCGGTGTGCCTACTTGCCACCCTAAGGGGGAGCGAAGTGGCCACCATTATAAGAGACCATATACAAGATCTACACCTAAAGGATCCTGTTGCACAGTATTTGGTCGATTTGGTAGGACAGGTCAAGGCTCGCCAATTCTACATGGAAGATGGGTTCCTGCAGGTGAAAGGGAACCGACTTTATGTTCCTAAAGGAGGAGATCTTCAAAGGACTCTTCTGATGGAATACCATGATAATTTGTGGGCCGACCATCCAGGTGAATAGCGCACCATAGCATTATTGCACCATGCTTATTATTGGCCTCAAATGGCTAATGATGTTGCTCAGTATGTGACGACTTGCTTAGTATGCCAGAAAGACAAGTCAGACCGCTTGACACAAGCGGGCCTTTTGGAGCCATTGCATATTCCAAAGAGACCTTGGGAGAACGTTTCACTGGATTTCCTCACTAGGCTGCCCAAGGTCGGAGATCTTACAACTATCTTAGTTGTGGTAGATCGATTTTTCAAGTATGCTACATTTATAGCTGCCCCACAATATATATCAACAGAAGATACATCTCAACTCTTCTTCTCTCATGTTGTCAAATATTGGGGTCTGCCTAAATCGTTAGTGATCGCGACTCTCGTTTCACTAGCAACTTTTGGACTCAGTTCTTTAAGTGCCTCGAGACCAAATTGAGCCATAGTTCAAGTTTTCATCTGCAATCTAATAGCCAGACGGAGCGGTTCAATGGCATGCTGGAGGTATATCTCCGCCATTTTGTTACCGGATTGCAAAAGAATTAGATGAAGCTTCTGGATGCTGCTCAACTGTGTTTCAATTCACAAAAGAGCTCTAGTACAAATAAAAGCACTTTTGAAATTGTTACCGGACAACAACCGCTACTCCCACACATTATGAATGTCCCAAACATGTCGAAATCTCCTCGAGCTGCTAGATTCTCGAAAGAATGGAAGCGAAATTTGGAGATAGTGCGGAGCTATCTGGTCAAAGCCCACAAGCGGATGAAGAAGCAGACTGATCAAAACCGTCGCTTTGTTGAACGCTAAGTAGGAGACAAAGTGATGGAGAAAATTCCAAAGCGATACTTGTTTGCAGGGGTCCATGACCCTCGTCTATTGCAAAAATACATTGGACCTTTGTCCATTGAAAAGCGCATTGAGAAAGTTGCATACCGGGTGGATATCCCAGCCTGGTGGAAGATTCATCCAGTCTTCCATGTCAGTCTTCTGAAATATTTTCGGGAAGACATGGAGGATCCTTCACGGAGCCAACTCACAATACCCAATATTCGAGGCCCTAATTCAACCGAGAAAAGGGGGGTAGAAGCTATTCTTGATGATTGAGTGGTTCATGCTTCAAGGAAGATCACCAAGAGTTCTTGGTGAAATGGCAAGGCTGTGATGCCCAAGAAAATACTTGGGAGAGGGGAACAAACCTCAAAGCCTACAAGAGCATGATCGATGATTATCTTTAAAGTAAGGCGCCGAGGACGTCGCCAACTCAGGTGGGGGAGAATGTCATGGGCGGCTTTCCAGCCATGCCCCATGGCACCTTGGACGCGCCTCATGGTGTCCTGGCAAGCTTCCCAACGCCTAACGCCATGGTCGGCCCCGTGGTCTTGGCCGCGCCAAGTGACAAGCGCGCCTATGCCTATGTCGCCCCACCGATAGCCCTCGTTAGCGCCCAGCCGCAGGCAGATCCCAACAGCGCCGCGCGCGCAGACCCTGATGCTAAAGACAAAGTTATTGCCAACGGACTAACTTCTAATTTGTAGGAATCTACGTCTTTTCATTGTAAATATAGAGTAGTTTTATGTCATGTATTTCTATTATGTCTCTCTAGCTTAGTTAGGTCAAGTTCTGTAACTTTGGTTTATTTTTTTTAAGCACTATTAAGGGGATCAAGCAATCAAACTTTTTAGCAAGCAAACAATTCTCTGTACTGGTGCATCTCCCCCTCAACATCGTGTTGCTTTTTATGTAATAGCGTTCATTAATACAATCAAGCTTTCTTTCATTCTCAATTCTCATTTCTGTTATCTCAATTACTCTTGACATTGGTTTTCCTGTACGACACTGACAATCTCGTCTAGCGTACGAAAGGGATCTCAGTTAGCGAATGGTAACTATACTGAATCGGTTGATTAGACTTACGTCGCCCTTCCGAGAATTCTCACGTAAGTTTTACGTTATAAATGGGGAATGAGTTAACATTGCACATTGTTCCATACAAATACAAATCCTCTTTCTGTATCCATTTATAAACAAAGAAAATCAAATTCATCAATCCCAATGTGGTGTCATTCTCTCAACTTTCAACGTGGATGTCAGTGAAGTATATTGAGTAAAGATCATCCCTTCTTACACCAACTTAATTAGCACAATACTACAAAACTAATTAATCCAAATAACAATATATCAACAAAGAAGAAAGCCTGATCTCTAAGTCACAACTCCCTTCATACAAAAGGAATTAACCAACCACATGATAATCCACATCCAAAGTTAATCAGAGATGGGTTCAAAATTTTAACTTAGTGAAATCGAATGATAAAATTTTTAATACTATTCTCATTGTACTTTAAAAATGAAAGGTTCAAATCTAAATTTATTTAAATTTTCATATAAAAATTATATTACGCGTCGAAAACATAGTCGGATAAATTTGAGGTCGAAGTGTTAGATCTGCCCTGAAGCTAATTAGTGTACACAACCCCCCCCCCCC